>PVKN010034525.1:0-11810 GCA_004027915.1 Capromys pilorides
GAAACAAATCACAGGCTCTAATTGTGGAAATTCATTTACTGGTTAAAACAACAAACAAGCCCATGTGGAACTCTGGTGAAAAGAAGTATGTAGGAGTCAGGGCTTGACTCTTTGTTTGAAGATGTGGAGGGTTAGAAATAACGCAGTGTAAGGAGAGAACATCAGTAAGAAAGACAAGACTGAAAGAGCAGTGGTGAAACTGGATTGGAAAGTTGTGAGTTTACAGGAATGATTTGCATTGAGTTAGACAAACGGCACAGCTGGAAGGATGAATTCCCCCAAGACGCCCATTCTGTCGGCTTCAACCTCAGGTTCAGAGGGCTTAGTTCTGCTCTCACTTCACGCCAGCTGGCTATGTAAATTCAAGCATTGCTGCTACTGCCCTGAATTCTGCTAGTGCAATCGAAGCACTGATAGAAGATATGCACAGTCACTTTCAGTTCAAAGGAAAACATGTTAGAGTCAAGTGTGTGTGTGTGTGTGTGTGTGTGTGTGCGCGCGCGTGCGCGTGCATGTAGGAGGGAGGTTCCCAAACTTGAAGCTTCAAGTTATCCTGTCCTGTGAGTCAAGGAGGCCATTACTTCCTCCTAGCTATGAGTTATAGCAGCACACAGAGACTGTCAATCAGGGGAATCCCCTAGTCATTGTGTTTATAGCTCTTCCTCAGGCTCTATCACATACTGCACACTGGAAAACTTTTAGCTTCCAGTCCTTCCTGTGTATCTGAGCTATTGCCTTTCGCTTCTTCTTCCTCCAGAAGTTAGAGTAACACTGGTAAGTATCCTGTGGACCAAAACATCTAAAGATATGATGTTTATAACAGGTGAAACATTCTAGGACTCTAGAGATATTTCCCAAATAACTTCTCTGCAAATGCCAGACCTCTTTCTACATCAGCTCATGTATCTCTTGCTCAGAATGGCCAATAGTTCCAAATCAAGGCATTTGATACTGTAGAAGCATTGTAATTTGCCTAATTTGAAAAAAACGCATGCAATCTTTTTTATAACATCGATTGCGTTATTAATATGTGGAATAGAAAAAGAAAATGAAATATTTTCAATGCCATAGAATTAATGAAACAGGGACCCAAAGAAGGAATGTGTAATAAAGCTGTGGTGTCAAGTCAGCTTCTCATTGTAGCTATAGTAACAAGCACAATGCCTGGTCCATAACCAATAAATATACATGCAAAACAGCAAGCTGTTTGGATATTAAACAAATGTGACTTAATTTCTAGATCAAAAAGTATGACAGTAATAGTGTCATGGGCATATTTTTTTAGAAAGTTTTAAAATGAAACTTTACAGATAACCAAGGACATAATTTCAAATACATTGAATTTGAAGCAATGAGAAGATCCCTTGTGAATGTTCTCCAGTCAGTGGAGATTAAGGAATTGAGCTATGGTTAAGACCAATGACAACCGTGCATTGCCCAGTAATGAAGTTATGTTATGATAGTTGAAATCTTGAGACAAGTGATTCTTCAAAAACTTGTGTTTAAAACTATGAAAATAATGTTTTCAGGCCATGTATTTAGATATTGCCTTCACTTTCATGAGCAAAATAAATATATCCTCTCCATAGCATAGACATCACTATTACTTGAAAACAGTTTAGCATGCATGCTGCGCATATTGCTTTTCCACAACATGCTTTCTGGTGCAGACTGAGGTAAAAGAGCTCTGGAATAGCAAAGCATAAATGAAAAGTTCTTTCTACTGCTGTAGGAGATGTGGACTGAGTCACACAGCCTCTCTTATGCACCTCCTTTTATTTGTCTCCATCAGGCAGCAGGGTACCCACATGGCACAGCCTGTTGTATAAGACACAAGCAAAGCCTATGGTTCTTGGCAGGCTTTTATTTATCTGATGCAGCAGCACTGCCCTTTTGACTCTCTCCGTGTCCTTTGGGCAGGTATGCAGTCATCCCATAGCTTTAAAACAATGAATCAAGAGCCTGTGCACTAGCTCAGTAGGACTAAGTACCTGCGTAGGCAAGTGCAGGTACTGGGCTCTGACCTCCACTGCCACAGGCTGTGCCAGCCCTGCCCTTGGGCTCCCTGAGCTGGCCACCAAGACCGGACGTGACAGCATACACCTGTAATCCCAGATCCTTTGAGGATCACTATAAGTTCAAGCTTCATAGTGAGACCCTGTACCAAGTACATGAAAAACTAATTGATTAATTAATTAATGAAGCAAAGATATGATTTCTGTACCATTGGTGTTGATATTGAACTGGTGAAGGAACCAGCACCAGTACTGACCAAGGTCATACTATTCATTAAATAAACAACAAAGTTCTGTAATCTGAAGACGTTTTATGTGTGTTTGTTCATGTACCAGACTTATAGTCTTACCAGTGTAAGTCCCTCATTAGTAAAATATATATATATATATTCAGACTGGGGTTTGAACTCATGACTTTGAACTTGCCAGGCAGGTACTTGTGCCATGGAGCTATCTCCCTGGCCCCCAAATTTAGACATATTAATAATACCTAACCATTAGTGTAACAGTGAGGAGGGAATTATGTTTAGGAATGCTGCTTTGCAACATGTACAGTATTGTACAAATGTCAGTTTCCATTGCTGATAAATTCATATGAGTCCTTCTCCGCACCCAGTTACAAAGGTTGATGAAAATGATTAAAATGGAGAAAATGAAAGAGAGGAATCATTTTGAATGAATTATCAACAGCAATTATCTTCTCTAACAATACTATACAGACACATCTTCCTGCTGTGGCACTCTGTTCAGGTGTTGAACCCAAGAGTACTGAACAGGAACCTACAGTCTTGCTTCTTCTACCTTCAGATGATCTGTTACAGGTTTAGCTATTGGAATTTCATCTGGTATAAAATAAGTGTCTCAGGTTCTTACTTGGCTTGGGGTGGCTCAAAGAATGGATGTGTGCTTGCTTATATCATTATGGTCACCATTTAACCCCCCAGATGATATCATTTCATCTTGTGGATATTATAATTGCTGTTGTTACCATTAATTATTTTTGTATATGTAATTTTGGGATTGACCCCAAGGCCCTGATTATGTTGAACATGTACTGTACCACTGAGCTACATTTCCCATACCTTTTCTTGTTTTTGTTTTTTTAATTTTTTTTTTTTTTTAAATGGAAGGGCCTGTAGGGTGTTCAGGGTCTCACTACTAGATCAGACTTGCGATCCACCTGTTTACAGCCTCCCAAGAGCTGGGATTACATGGGGGGGCGCCACTATGTTCATTCTTAATTACCATCTCAGCACACCCCAGGGGTGGAGCAGGCACAGCAGACCTGGGGATTGAACCCCTGGCCTCTGCACCTGCCTTCAGGTGCTTAATCTGCTAAGCTATTTGGCCAGCCCCCTACACCTTTTCATTTTATTTTAAAACCAAATTGTTGGCTCTAGGGATAGCTCATCTTTCTATGTCTGTCTGGCAATTGCAAGAACCTGGGTTTGATCCCCGGTACTACATGCCATGCCAGCCCCAGAACCTC
Source organism: Capromys pilorides (assembly GCA_004027915.1). Lineage (NCBI taxonomy): Eukaryota > Metazoa > Chordata > Mammalia > Rodentia > Capromyidae > Capromys > Capromys pilorides. Next base: position 3,505 of record PVKN010034525.1, read on the forward strand.
AGTCCCCCAGTCCCCCAGTGCTGGCCCCTGAAACCTGAAACCGAGCTTGGTGACTCACACTTGTAATCTCAGCACTAGGGAGGTTGAGGCAGGAGGATGGCAAGTTTGAGCCCAACCTAGGTAACCTAGCACAATCTGGTGATTTTTTTTTAAATCCAAAGTATTACTGCACAGCTTAGACTCAAGCAATCCTCTTGCCTCATATATTCATATATTAATCCATTGCAACATATTTACTCAGTTCTTTTATGATAAAAACTGTTCGAGGAACTGGAAATACAGAATGTAATTTATTAAATTATCTTCATTGTGGTGACAAATATTAAGTACTATGTAGAAATGTAAAGCAAGACAAAGATAATAGAATAACAGGACAGGGAGGCTTCTTTTATATCAATAGCTTTATCTTTTTTTTCCAAATGTCAATGTATTCTCAGTATTTAAGTGGACTTTCTGAAGACACTTGTAAAGCTGCGAGTATGATTAAAATACAGATAGTGGCCATTCTATTGTCTGGGTTTGTATAATAGCTAAGTGAACTTCTCCAATGAACTTTAAAAAAAAGAAAAAACTGATTTGCAGGTCCACTAGAAGCTTACAATCTGTTGTGTCATTAATCCATTCACGAATAATCCCCACTGAAAAATAAATAGAGAACTGGAACAATTCTGGGCATCATAATGGCAATGGTGACCTTTCCAGCTTCACATTGTCCGCACGAGTGACTTGGGCAATCTAGTTGTCTGGATCAGAGAGGACTTCTGCAGGGCAAGTGATGCTTAATTCTAGCAGGGAAGAAATTTGAAACCACGTAATGTTTCAGAACAGGAAATGAGATAGAGCAGCAAGAACTAAGCCTATGAAGCAGCAAAGTGTGAGACATTTTGGGAAATACAAGTAAGTCCAGTAGGCCTGAAATGTGAAAAGGACAGTGGAAAGTGGCTCAGATCTTTCCAGGCAGATAAGTAGACACCAGATCAGATAAATGGCAGCAAAACAGATAAAGGAATTTAGAAATGTTTTTAACTAACGGATGAAAAGAGATGATCTTAGAAGACTGAACAGGAATAAGAAGACATGTTGTTAACTATGTAAATTCTTTTTCCCATAAGATTGGATTAGAGGCAATTTAAAGCAATTGGTTAGGAGGGTCCTGTAAAAGACAGTGTGAGATGCAATACTTACCATATAAGGACATTGGTGGCTGACACTGTGCTAAGTGGATGGAACGCAGAGGCGTTAATATAACACAATGAGTGAGCTTTAGTGATTGACTGGATGAAATTCATGAAAGAAGATTCCTGGCAGGTGAATACAGAACAATGGCCTGAGTTACTATGACTGTGGCTCGTGTTGAGATGACAGCCATTCTGCTCCGTGAGAGACTGCTGACATTTTCTAAACAACGTGCACATTGCTCAGATTGGGTGATTTTCTCAGGAATATGAAAATAAAGTCTCAACAAGAATACAGTTTCTTCAACATTTCTCACACGGGGAGTTTTTTGGTCCAGAAATTCCAGGAGCATTACCGTGTTTGCAAGAAACATAGGTTTTGTCACATTGAATCAAATCATTCTCTAGTCGGTGCTTTCTGAATTTTCACTGAATAGCAGGCTTCTGTACTGCTGAATCTCGAAGACCTTTTGCTTTACCATTCTTCTTCCTTAATACCACGTCTTCCTTTTTGCTCCTTATTCAAAGGTTATTCACTCTATTATATATGAAACTGACAGTTCAGTTTTAAGTATTTTTTCTATTATTTAAAGTGATGTATCTTGATTTTCACACACACACACACACACACACACACACACGTGATGTGTTGCTGGCGATGCTGTCTTCCATGATGCAGGACCTATAACACAGCTGTGCCCTCAGCCATAGTCAGAGGTCTTTGCTCGTACCTTCCTTCTCCCACCCAGGAATCACCTACATAAGAGTGTTTGTTGCTTCTCTTTCATTGCTCTTGCTACATGTTAAGATTATATTCCTAAAGCTTCTTATGTCAACATATAATGTATGTAAATAGTGTTCAAATGGCATATAAAGCTTATAAACACAAATACCAATGTGTAACTCATTGAAGTAGGAACTAGTATTTGAAGTTAACATTTTGTATTCATCAGCATTCAATTCCGAATGTATGAACAGTGCTTTCTCCCCCATGTGCTGCACGTGGCTTCTCAGCTACGGGTCACCCATGTGCATGAGGAGATCCTGACCACCCCACACTCAAAAGTATGACCTGGATTTACACATTTTTAAATGCACTCTTTTTTTTAAAGGATCCATTAATTCTCTTCAGAAAATACAAGTGGAATTATTTTAAAAGTGCTATGATCGGAATTCCTATACTCTACATATTTAATCCACCTTATTATCTTTATCTGTCTCCACACTTACAAGTTCTGTTCTCCATTCAGAAGTCTCTTTTTATATGCTCAGGAAGGCAAAGGATGATTTTTGGTGCAAATTTGTGGACCCCTCTGTCATGACCCACACTTTCTAGCAATCAGGATCTGGCTGATCTACCATGCTAGAAGATTAAGATATTGTTTTAGAATTATATTTTTGCATTGTTCAAGTTCTATTGAAACCAAATGCAGACATTTACCTTAGACGTTCATTACTGAGGAACAGCTCAAAAATTGCTTGATATGACTTTTTACCTCCCAAACTTTAGTTTGCTCTTGATAGCAATAGGATCAGTTAGGTGTACTTCAATGATAATATCTAAATGTTTTCACTGTTTCTTTTCTTTCTTTCTTTCTTTTTCTTTTTTGATCTTTTGAAGAGACTCTCGCTATGTAGTTCAGGCTGACCTTGAGCTCATTTTTTTAGTCCAGGCTAGTCTCGAACTCACATCGATCCTCCTGCCTCAGCTGCCAAGTGCTAGGACTACAAGCAGACAACTTGCAATACTGTATTTGTAAAACAGATTGGAAAAGGCTACATTTAATAGCCTGTAAAAATATCATAGTGTAATATGTAATTTCTATAAAGTAGTACCAGAGACAAATTAATCATTACACGATAACATGTGATTTTATAGTAAAGACAATATATAAAATTCTGAAACAACTAGATCTTTCTTTGATTGGTTTCCAAGTCACTTGTGCTGCATGCAGTAAATGTCTCCAGCAGAAGCATGCCATTTTAATGGCTCACAGGCATCATGCCCACGTCATTGCTTGAGAAGTAGTATTATGCATTATTAGCTTGAGTTTTATAGAAACTCACTGAAAATAGGGGTTCTGTACCATTGAATCCTGAAGCAACAAAGGAGACATAAACTCTTTTTAATTTATCACATTATTTCTAGACATACAATGACATTTAAGTTTTCTAGGAATGTTCAATATGAATAATAGATGGTCTAAATATTCCAACAGAAGTAAAAAGATATTAAAATACGGGTTTAATTTTTAGTTATGAAATATTTAGAGTTTGAAAAACAAAGCCTCAGCGCAATGCTAGCACTCCACGTGCACAGCCATTTCACCAAAGCCAAGCTATTTAGTCAAAAATATCCAACATATGCATGCTGCTCCTCCTTCCCAGGCCGCTGCTTTGTGATCAGATCCCCTCCGTAATGCAGGAAACAATGCTATTATTACTTGCTCAAGAAGTGTTTGCATTTGATTTCTCTTGCAACTTGTCTTCAATTGAACTGATATTGATTTCTTGGGGAAAATTGCATAATCTCTAAGGAGATTTTTAAAGGACTAATCTTAGTTTGTGATTTATTTTTTTTCCATTGGTTTATTCCTCCCTGTGATTTATCTACCTAATAACATTATAGATAAAACCTGCTCTTTCAATTTATTTCTTCAAGAGCTGTTCATGTTTGAGCATGCTTTGTCCTTAATTGCCTGGGGATTTTTAGATTGCCCCATCTTTAGTGGTCTGAAACAAGTTGCAATATAAGTAATTAAGGCACTGAGCAACAGAAGTCTACAAATTGCTGTTTTGCTTCCATGTGTGATATTTAACTAATTGCTCATTGCCGTGAAAACCTTTAACTTCATAGATGTCATGACTTTAAATTGAATAAACATTGCCTTTATATTTATTAAAATGGTGTAGTGTAATAGTGACTAGCCAAACTTCCAAGTCCTTGAAAATAACACCGTCTGCTATATGCTGTGAAGTTTAATTTCAGACTGTTAACATTATAAACCATCCCTTGGAAACCTGTAAAGTACATTCGTCTTTTACAGGAAACTTACGGGATGCAGTGAAAACTGTGTTACAGGGAGAAAAAGAATTAGATATAGACAATTTCTGCCTGGCCGAATTCCTTTCACTTCTGTGGTGTTATTTTATTAATAAAATTAAAGAATACATTAAATGACCAGAATTGGACTTTTCAGTATAGCATCCTCCTATGACAATGAAGAGAATGGATATGAAATCAAGTGACTGCCATGTTTCTTTCACATATTATAATTCAAATACATAGTATGCTCCATAGGACAATATTTTTGAAAAATAACTAATTGGAGGTGGGTTTCCTGTAAGAATATGGTAGCAAAGCCTTTCACTGAACTGAATATTAGGGTAATATTCTTAATCTGACAAATGCTTCACTTTCTACAATTTTCTTTGCAACAAGAGTTTCAATGGTCTTTGTATGTCTACTTAAAACATGCTCAAGGGGATTTATGAACTTATTGTGCTTAAGTTCATATCAAGCACTGTGAGCTGTGCCTGCCATTTATTTTTTATTGTGGTTATTTCCCCTGAAATTTTGTTTGCAGCTCTTCTCCCCCCTATGGTTTGATGCCTGGTGTAGTAATGATGCCCTGAAAAGCAAACCCACAATGAGTAAATAGCAATGGTTCTCTTCACCCTGTCTGAAAGAAGAATTTGATGCCTTGCAAGACATTTTCTTCTTCTGCAGGCCTTTCAAATGACCTTAATCTGCAGACACATCTGGAGTCGTCAGTGCCTGTAACAGAGATGTCAGTATTGGAAGGCATTTCTTTCAACAGTTAGCGTTGTGCATGGATCACAAGAAGGATGATTTCGCTCCTAGAAGACCAGCTGTTGAGGGCACGAGCGATGTACTTGAAACATTCTCTGAGGCTTTTTTTATTTTGTTTTATGAATGTGTAGTATTTGGGGTTTTGTTTCCAACTGGAACAGAAAAACAGATTTAAATAGGAAGCAGACTTTACAGAAGGGCGACTGCTCTCAAGCAGTAAGAAATAACAGCATTTTTTACACAAAGACTCTTGAAGTTCGTTTTTATCTCTACCTGCCTGGGGTGCGGAGTTTGCAAAACTGTTCTGCAGATGCCTGAGGTTTTTAATCAATGAGATTCGTGAAACCTTAAAGAAAGAAGATGTGACAGAAGTGCTCCTGGTAGCCTCTTCAGCATTCGGGGTGTAGCGTTCTTTTTATGTATTTACTTTAACTTTTACAAAACAAACAAACAAACACCTAAGAAATTGCTACTGACTGCCTAGTTCTGCGCCTTTACTGGAAATATGATTATTTTCACCACTAGGTGGCAGTCGAGTCACATATCTATGATTAGTCGAGTTTTGCTCCTAAGCACCAGGATTTCAGGCTTCGGTGTTAACATTTCCAAACACCTCCTTCATCCAAATATTCGTGTCTTGCTTATGCAAAGCATAAACCTCTCTGTGTTTAAATTATTCATTCTGAATATCAAGCTCTATGAAATTAGCATTGATATTCACTTTTATTTTTAAAGAAAACACTAGAATAAATTTTCAACAACTTACTACAAGTAGCATGCAGCACTTCAAGGAATTATCTTCCGTTTAAAACTCTCACTGTAAAAAAAAAGTTTCTGAGCATAAGAGAAATGCAATAGTAGAGAAATGTTTTTAAAATGCATTCTAACTTCAGGAAAAATAAGGCTTCAATATGTCTCTGTTTCTGTTGTTCCTCTCCCGATGGAGATGCACAGAGCGGCCAGGAGAGATAAGCAGTTCTAACGATTGTAGAGAAGAAAATTAGGAGAACACGGGATGACGCGTTTGAGACTAAAAGTGCCCAGCCCGCTCCTCCTGCTATTCACAAGTGAACATCAAGCTTTCCCGCTCTAAACTGCGCCCCACCCCTGCCCTTTACACTTATGGACCAATGCCAAATTTTAGCAATCACGGGTAACTTTTTCAAAGCACTTATTAACAAATGAGAAGTTAAAGGAGGTAAACGTACTTTAAAGTAGATGAGCGAACTGAGTTGCTGTCATTGAAAAGTCTAACAAATTTTCTGATTTGATCTTACTTTTTATGTTTTTGAATTTTAAAAACTGTATAAGCATGAATGATCCAAATCCCAGAATATTATAGAAGTCATCAGTGTATGAATTACCTAGCTTGTTGATTTAAAGTTTTCCCTGCATTTCCAGAACTAATCTCGCTTAGAAGATTGCGCCAGATACTGTTCTTTGAGTGGGATTTGGAACACTTAGGAAGATCCTCACAGTTTTCTCTGGAAATCGCTTAGTTCCTTAAAGACTGCTGTGATCTCTTGGAATCCTAGGCGCTGAATACGGTAGCAGCGCATTTCATACACTCTTGGCAGACTTCCTCCTTGTAAGCTGCCTTAGTCACCTTTGACACACAAAAGCGTAGTGTTTACAATTCAGAAGAAAAATCAATACAATCATTACGGCCTTGTCATCACTCTCCTGGTGCCGAAATAAAATTAAATTAAATTGAGGATTGGTAGGCAAATATTGAATGACTGCACTTCTTTTTGCATAGGCTGACGCTCAACTTTTTAATTTATTCAGCAGCCTACCCAGCCTAAATCTGGTACTTTCCGGAGAAGCCTCCCCGGAGCTGTCCGAAAGGCTCTTTGCTACTCCAGTTGCACCAGGCAAAGTGACAACACATGTCGCAGGTTCTGGCTCAGGTGTGGCGCCAGATGTCGCACTCGTTTCCCATACTCCGCACACCTTGTCAAGAGCAAGTTCTGTCTTTAGGATCTGGAGAAGTGTTCCGTGCCCTGCGCTGTCTCAGTAGAAAAGCATCCCTCACAGCAAAGCAGCTCGCGAAGCTCCTCACAGCTCACAAAGCATGGGAGGATCCTAGAACGGTACCCACTTGTAGTTACTAGAATATTGTTAGAGCAACACTTGGGTCAACGATATTATGTTACTGGTTGTCTATAACGCTACGAGCAAGTTTTCCTTAAATAGGTTAAGCCTAGAAAAAAATAGTTCTTTAGTCTGCTCTCTTAAAACCTCAATGCTCTATGCTTTATACAGTCTGATTTCATTTCTCATCCCTTCTTGCTTTGCATTCTTAGTTGGTTGATTTTCTTCCGCTTCCACTTTTTACCCCTGCCCCCCCTTTTTTATTGGTTTTGTTTTTTTTTGTTTTGCAAGTGGGGAATGGGAACATGGAGGATACAAAAGGAAATCACAAATAGTCCTAGGAATTTTTCACTGTTTGGTCTTCTGCATTATGAAGCCTCCTCCATGGTTGCAGTGCCTATCGTTGACTTCAACGTTATAGCTCAAATATCTTCAGAAATAATACTCTATTGCTAAGAATATGTTATTATCTGCTTTATTCTTATGAAATTGGAAATAGGTTTTATAATAACACCTATTATAATCTTACAAAGAGCAAGATTAATTATTAAATCCGTGCCTCTAGCATTATCAGGTAAATGGTGGAGGTAGAGACAACTCGGAAAAATGGTCTTTGAGACATGCTCTTTCCTGTCACACTGACCGTGGCTGCCATCTGGAGATGCAGGGAGTTGGACATGGTCATTTCTATTCTTAGGGATGTTCTTAGTGGGCTAGTAAGGGTACAACAAAGACCACGCGTAAACCAAAATGTGCAGTTTATCCCTGGAGAAATTTTAGAACCTGGGGAATTCTGGCAAGCAACACAGAGGCACGATACATAGGTTTTCTTTCCCCTCCATATTTCATTATTCTGGTCATTTAAATTTAATGCCCCAACAATTGACTTTTCAATATTTAAATTGTCCCCAAATTGTGTGACGTGACCACCCTCTCACTTGTCATATTTTGACTTTTTCTAAAGACTTTCATTATTTATCTGCATTGATTGGATGACCTTTTCCATCCATTTGCCAGCCTTTAAAAGATTTAAGTCTCCATAAACAAAACCTGGCTGTATTTTATCCAAATTAATTAGTGTTATTGGACTCCTGTCATATATTTATGAATTTTGACTCTCACTTCTGGAGCTGCTCACACTCATTTGAAGGCTATGTTACTGAACTAAACTTCAAAGATTAACCTTTTACTTTACAACCTAAAGAAAAAATACTACTTTTGTA
>PVKN010034526.1:0-11818 GCA_004027915.1 Capromys pilorides
ATTGACTGCATATCCTGTATCCAACATTGGAAGCTTTATCAAATTTTATAACATACTTCTGGCTCTCATAGAGTTTACGATCTAGTTGTAAGTACGAGATTAATGCACATGAAACAACCAGAGTCAAATACTTCTGTATTATATTATGAGGTCTTAACATATGTGCTATGCATTCCATCTTTTCCTAGATTTTCTCAACATTTAGGAACCATACTTCAGTACTTAGTATGTACTGGATCTTGGAGGAGAAAACCATAAGTCAGTAAAAAATGGTGCCTGCCTTCAAAGAAGGGAGAAACAGTGAGGTGTTAACTAATTATGATTTAAGATGATTAACTATTATAATTGCCTAGTAAATCAAAAGGAGAAGATCAAAAAGTTTTCTTGGGAATCTTGTTATGAGCTGTGTCTAGAACAAGGTCAAGAAGAGAAAGACAGAAAAGCCTATAACGGCCAGTGTTCTGTGTGACTGCAGCAAGAGATGTGGGGTCTTCTCAGCTTCCTGGAGTGGTACAACATTAAGCCAGAGAAGTAAGTGGGGGTGGGCAGAAAGTGGGGCTCTCCTGAGCAAAAGAACAAAAGAGACTTCTGCATAACTTGCACCAGGAACATTTATTATTATTATTATTATTATTATTATTATTATTATTATTATCATCATTATTATTGACGGCTCAGCATGCCCTGGGGGTGGGGCTGGCACAGCATGTGGTGGGGGCGGAGTGGGGAATCAAACTGTGGTCCTTGTGGTTGCCTAAGTTTTCCTAAGCAGGTGCTTTAGACCATTGAGCCATCTCACTGGCCTACCTGGAGCATTTGAAGGCTGGAACAGCCTAAGATAAAATAGGGGTTGCTTTAGAGCATGATGACTGTGAACAAAGTGTGCAGGGTGAATTGGAGGTGGTGAGACTGGAGTAGGGAGCCTATTGCGGAAATACGGGTGCAAAATGGTTATGGTAGTAGAATAGGAATGGAAAGGAAGAGATGTATCTGGGAAGTAAATGAGAGAAGAAACTCCTGCTGATATCCCAAGTGTCTCCTTCTATGTGTTCCCTCTTCATTCTCTACTTCTATAATATTTATTTGCATGGTGAAGCCAAGGCACTCATAGCTGTCCTGAGCAGTCAGCGAAGGCTGGGTGCATCAGAGGAGCGCCATAAATATTTGTTAAGTGAATGAGTAAATGAGTGATAAATCCAGACACAAGGGATAATTCTGCATTAAAATAGTGGAAGCTAAGTCTGACACTTCCATTTCTTCAAAGTGATCAACTTTGGAAGGAAGTGAAAAACTGTTCCAAGGAGGCCACAGATTAATAACAAGGATACCTTTTGCTTGTCCATTTCTACGAAGAACATCTAGAATCTGAACTGTTAGCAGGAAATAGCACTGATATATCATATTTTATATTAAAATATGAGTGTGTTGGAGGCAGCCATAAATACACAGTTAATTAACAATATATAGTAGATTGAGAGTAAATGTGAATCCCCTATTCCTTCCTTCCTTGTCAAAATTTATAGATGTCATGTACTTTGTAAGAGCTATTAAAAAATAAGCTTGGGGCTGACCTGATAGCTCAGCAGAGTAAAGTGCCTGCTTAGGCCTAGTGCAGTGGCTGGCGTTTGATACAGGGTGTGCTGAAATTTCGATTGAGACTGGGTGTGGTGGCAAGCTACTGTAATCCCAGAACTTGGGAGGCTAAAAACAGGAGGATTACTATAAGTCTGATCTATGTAATGAGACCCTGTAGACTCTGTAGATTCTGTCTGAAACACAGAAAAAAGTTTAAAAAAATGTAAGCTTGGGCCAGGGACTTGTAAACTACAAAGTCTCATTAAAATACTCATGGCATCTTGCAAGCCTAGGATGTGTAGCAGACCACTGGTGTCCTAGACTTCAGACTTGCAGCCCTAAGAATTAGGTCCCTTACTCAACCAAGCCAAAGCACGCTGTGTGCCAATCTGAAAGTACAAGTATGAATTACTAAAACAGAGAGAAGTATAGTCAGAGTTTTTTCAGATTGCCTACAGGAGGTAAAGCAAAAGGAGCACCAAAGATAGCTCTCAGAGCTTGCCACTGGAAAAATGATGGCAGAGGACTGGGGAGGGACGATGGCTAAGGAAGGTGAGAGACTCAGTGGTGTTATGCAGGAGGTGACACTTGAACATCCTGGAAAATACTAGGACAGACGACCCCAGAGTAGAATGGCTTCACAGGGAATACCAACTATGGTTCACATAAAAGAAACATTAGAAAAGTCAAAAAGCCAGAGAGCTGCACAGTAAATCTCAGCATTCAGCAACATTTAGAGATAAAGGAGACAGAGAGTTCTCAGGAAAGAACAGAGGATGGAAATTCTCAGGCAAGATGGAAAAGAGTTGGCATAACTGCAGAATATGCATAGAGTCACTAGGAGGGCTGATCAGACCTCACAGAAGTAACCTGGGGTGGGCCTGAGGAAGTGAGCGTAGCTGGAATCTCATTGCACCCCAACACATGAGTGACTTCTGTCTTCATTTTAGAGCTGAGATTGTTGAGACCGTTTTTAACTGAAGAGAGATTGAAGGGATTTAAAACAGGGAACAAAAAAAGATAATGAGGAAGAGTTCTCTAGTGATAGGAGGAAAACAGTTTCAGTACAATAGGAGGAAAACAGTTTCAGTACAACAGTGTGTTCAGAAGGTATATTCCAGATCTCAGTGGAGAATGGCAGTAAGAAAACCCAGATATGCACAGCCATCATCATTTATACAGCGTGCCAGGAGAGTTATGGGGGCATTGAGAAAAGGCACAGAGAGCTTCTAGGAAGTTCTTATCAAAGAAGAACAGGTGGGAAGGAGCTGAAGGAAAACACACGATGTGGGGAGGATTCCTTGTCTCAAGAGTAGGAAGAAGAAAGAATTGGGAACAGACACTAGGGTTCTTTTCTCTTCACTGTTAAGTGATTGAGGTGTTTCTTGTAGCCCAGACAATTCAGATATTTGAGAGTCTTGGAATTCTAAGGATCCTTTCAGGGCCTAATGGTGATGCTTGAGCATGCAGGTCCTGATGTGCCCCAGTCCTGCAGCACAGTTGTGGGAGCACAGATTCTAACATTCAACAGGCTATTATGTGAATTAATTTGAGATTCTGATTATTTGAATTCTTAATTGTGACTCTGCGCCATAATCCACTGGAACTGAGTTAACTTTTCTGTGCTTTCCTTTACTCTTTGCAGAAAGTGAAGACAATACATCATAGAATCCATCACAAAGGATGTTAGGATTAAATGAGTTAACTATTTGTGCATTGTGGCATAGATCAAGCACTCAATAGATGCTAGGTATCATGTATGACAACAGGTTAAACACATAAAGCGTTGGCTTTGTGCTTGGGTCTCTAGAGATGGTGTGCTTTGATGTCTATTAAAACTGTTTTGGTTGGTTATAAATAGCTGGCTCTGATCCTGTCTTCCTGAATATAGGAATTAAATCAGCAAGACACAAATACGGCAGGGATAGACCTTAGTTCTGGGAGGAGTAAACACATGTTGGGAGTGTCTACCGGTAAATTTGCCTCGTTGTCTGCTTCTCACACCTGTCTCCGGAAGATGAAACTTTGCTTACCTTAGGCTGGTCGTCGTATTCTTCAGACTCATGAGGATTATGCATCAGGACATAGCTATTTAGCAAGTTATATTCATGGAAAGGACTACATGTATTAACTCTACTACATCTTTGGTAGTGAGGGATTTAAACTCTAAATATTTCAGATGTGAGATTTGCAACATTTCTTAGTAAATTATATGCTGCTTTGGAAAACTGCGTACTGTGTTTTAAGACAGCATTCCAGTGGATATAGAAACCCTATCACCTAGGTAGTGAGTAGCTCTTTGTGTTATACTCTATTTGAATGTGTGTGTGTGTGTGTGTGTGTGTGTGTGTGTGTATGTGTGTGTAGGGAAGAATTACTATTCATTTTATTTGTTTCAACCACACTAAGCTGTATCTCATAGTTACGAGGAAGATATCTTTCTTTCACTTTCAAGTTTTCAGCTTTGCTGTTCTTTCTAGAATCCCATCCTTGCTTTCGCATCATTACCTCTGCTAGACTTCTAGGTCAAAAATAGGTTTTGTTTTTTTATTATACAGAGTCTTGCTACACAGTTCAGATCGTAGTGATGCTCCTGTCTCAGCCTCCCCAGCACTGAGATTACAGGTGTGACCACCACACCCAGTTCTTACTCCACCTTTGTCCTGGTGCCCTGCACCACATGCAGTACACAGGCAATCAAACTCAGAACTTGCTCTTGCCAGGCAGGCACTATGTCGAGCTAGCTCTGCATCCCTCAAAAGTCAATTTGTGGAAGTTTGGCCTGAACTCTCAACTCTACTTTGACCTTCCTCTCTATGTTGCTTTAATTGTTTTGATTTTGTGTTTTCAGTGCCTACAGCAATGCTTGGCACATGTTAGGTGTTCTATAAACAGGTGAGACAGGGAGATTAAATTCATCATGTGGCCCCTTTGAGTCACTGATGATGCCTGAAATAATGTAGATTCTTTTTCATTTTTTGGAACCAGGGATCGTACTCAGGACCTTGCACTCACCAGGCAGGCACTTATGCCTCTGAGCTGTCTCCCCAGCCCCTTAAATTCTTATTATTAAAAAAAAAATCATAGAACTTTTTAATGTGTAGATTCAGAGGAAGTTTTCTAATCAAACTTCCAACCCACCCAAGATGAGGAAGTAGTATTTAAAGAAGTATTGTCAATGTTAGAACTCGGGTTGAAACCCTTATCTCTGAATTCTGACCAAAACTCTACTCAGTACTGCAATTAGAATTAGGTGAAAGAAGCAGCGTTGTACAAGTTCAGTGCTGGTGGTCTTTATTTAAAATTTTTAATATTTTTTCAACATGAAAATTTAGCATTGTGGTTTTAAAAATGTTGCATTAAAATATTGTTTATCTTGATTATTGACCTTTTTTTTCCTGATCATACATCACTCACCTGATCTTATTTCCACTCTCTTCTTTCTATAAAGTGGCGGAAAGGACACTTTCTGACTTTCCAACTCTGTCATAAGCTTGTAGCAACACTGTATGTGCAAGTATCCTTATTGAAAATATTGAAGAAAATATCATTTAATGTGGTGGGAAGGGTACTATTTAAATATTCTGGGCTAATGAGATAGCTGAGCAGACTAAGTACCTGCTTTGGCAAGCACAGAGGGAAGGGTTCAATTCCTGGTCCCACATGTTGTGCTGACCCTGTCCCCAGGGCACATTGAGCAAACAATGGAGTCCAGGTGTTGTGGCACATGCCTGCAATCCCAGTGCTGGGGAAGCTGAAAACAGGCGGATCACTAGGAGTCCTTGCTGTGCAGGGAAGTGCTATACCAAATGCATAAAAAAAAAAAAAATTCTATCATCTGGTGGATTTGCTAATCAGTAAAATTTCCTTCCATGGTAAGAGAAAGACCAAAAAGATAAAAATGAAAGACAAACAAAAGCTTTGTCTGTGTCACCTATCTGCTTATCTCCTTGTCTTAGGCAGGAGAGAAATGTAGACAAGGTTTAGACTAGTTCCTCCACTTAGAAATTTATATATGTGGCTGGTTATCAGTTATATTTTTGAGTTCTTTGAAGACTTAAGATAGAAAACAGGAGACAACTATTCCACTCACTAATTGACTGGGCTTGGCTTAGAGCATTGCTACCATGTGTTGAATTTAAATCAGAAGCAGAATAATGAAGTGTAGTCGTTTCTAGTGAGAGGGGAGGAGGAAGAGGACAGAGACAGGAATAGAAGGAAGAAAAGAGGAGGACAAGAGGAGGAAAGAGAAGGGGAGAGGAGAGAAGGGAGATGAGAAAAAAGGGGAAGAAAGGAAGAAAGGAAGGGGGAGAGAGTGAGAGATGAATGAAGGGAGGGAGGGTGATCAAAGGAGTATCAATGAAAAGGAGAAAAAGAGGTAAAGGAAGGAAATTTTGAGTGGGTCACTGCTAGGTATCATAGAAGGTACTATCATAGATTCTCAAAAGGGCTTTACATTATTATCCCATGAATTGTGTAATACATTAAAAATACTTATTGATGTTCTCATTTGACATCTGAGCAAACCAAGTCACTGAAAGTTGAACAAGCTTAGCCCAACTGTCTGAACTAGAGTTGGATTCCAACAGACTGTGTTCATCCAGTATACCTCAGTTTCTTGAGGCTTAAAATTTCAAATCATTGCGTAACTTTCTCTCTCACTGTGAAGCCTGAAGTGACAGGCTTCCATAGCTCATTGGTGTTAACTGGATGGGGAGGCAGCAGTCAGTTCCACATCATGCTATTATTTTGTCCTTATGTGGCACATTTAGCTTTTCCCATTCATCAATAACAACTTGAAGAAGTGGTATACACACATAGGAAATGAACATCCTTGTTTGTGTGACTATCATAAATTTGTACACGCCATGAAAGCATGTGTTTAAAATTCTTTCATTGTCATATAAAAGCTTTTTCTTTGGGTATTATGCCATGAAGTGTTCTAGAAATGCTCACAGACACAGACTGATGAGAAGTGATCATGTTGCTGGGGCAAATGTGTCACAAGGACGAGGGTGATGTATTTGCATGGCTGGCTGTCAAGGGTTTCTGGAATGCCCTTTTTATTGAGGTTTCTGATGGGAAGCATGGAGCAGTGGCCCCTCATCAACATTTAAATTCAATGAAATACATAATCAAGTGGAGTCAGATACAATTAACAAGAACAGTGTCTGGTTGAGATGCTGCTGTTCCACTTAGCAGCTCTACAAGCCCTGCGTGCTTTATCATCATTTCTATCTTCCAGCCTTTGCTAGCTATCATTTCCAGGCAAACCCACTCGCTCGGATGCTCTAATAATCAGCCCCCAGACTTCTCTCCTGGGGATCACAGGAATGCAAAAAAGAAAAAAAGGCAGATTCTTCTCACTCAAATTTGTATTAGCAGGGAAAACTCCCCACAATCTCTCTGTCTTTCGTTCTCTTTCTTTCTTTCTTTCTTTCTTTTTTTCTTTCTTTCTTTCTTTTCTTTCACATCGGTTGATATAACATGGGAAACAGTTTCTGGCCAACTAGTTTGCAACAATAGTTATCGTGTTCTAGCAAGTTAAAAATCAATTAGCTGTTGTTATAGATACTAGAATGCTATGCAGTATGCACATGTGACAGAATAGAAAGTAATTATTCCTCAAATTTCTGCTGAATCTTTTCCTTAGAAAACCACTGACAGTTGTTTGGTCCTTTAACCTTTGTTTACCCTTTAGCATTACATATTTTTTTTTAAAAAATAGACTCATACTTTATATATTTTTACTATTTACTGTTTGCTACAATTTCAATTAGAAGCAATTCATTTTGATTAGCAAGTATTTTAATTATTATTATTATATGTGAAGAATGAATGGTATTTTCCATTTAAAAATAGAACATGACTAGTGCACAACCTTCTGAGCATCTTCTAGACGTCACTTAGGCTATGTGTTTTTGAAGGGTTCACATTGTAGTGACAGATAAAGCAATGAGCATACAAGCTTTGAAGTTAGTATGCATGACATCGCCTGTCAATTCCTCTTGTTTCACAAAACTGCTGTAAGGGATAGCCCTCTCCAAATATCTCATTTGCCCAGATGAGAAAGTTGAGGTTCACTGAGGTTAAGTGACTTGTCCAGAATCCCCCCACTGGTGACTGGAGAGGCTGAGAAGATAGGCTCTTTTTCTGCCTGTTAAGGTAATGCTGATACCATTTCACCTGAGTAGTCAAATCAAGGAAGAGGGTGCTGGGGAGCTCTCTTCACGAACACTAGTTTGAACAATGAATTTCTACCACATCGAAGCTCATGGTTTATTTAAATGTTCACCCACAAGCTGCTGCAGAAATTGCCCTCTCCTTTGTGTTAGTCATCTTTCTGTTGCTGGGAAGAAATATTTGATGAACATAACTTAATGAAGAAGTTGTTTGATTTGGCTTATGGCTTCTGAGGTTCAGTGCATGACTAACTTACCTCAGTGCAGAAGCATCTCGGTGGAGAGGCCTGAAACTGGAGCCACTCATCTCATGGCTGCCAGAAAACAAAGTGAGAGGGAAGGAGCACTGAGATGCAGACCTCAAAATGCATGAGCCCATTGTTTTACATCCTACAACTCAGTCCCACATCCTAAAAGCCCCCTAGCTATGAACTTGTCAGTGTCTGAATCCATGAAGATGGGATATTTGTGATCCATTCACCTTTGCAAAGCACCACATCTGAATACATGAGATTTTTGTGGAATATTTGAGATTTAACCCATAACACTGTCCTCTCACCTTAACCATTTCATCCTTCTTCATGCTCCCTATTTTCTTCTGTGGCATCACATTTTTTGTACTAGAGTAAGATTTTGAAGCAAGGCAACAATTGCAATGTGAAGTGAAGCGTTGTCCATACTACCTAGGGAAAGTGTTCATCTGTAGACACATAACTTATTTTTCAGTTTAGCTTTATGCCATCTTGAACCTCATGGAATTAACTTCAAAACAAATGCATTTTGGAGGGCAAGCTTAAAATTCTGGATTGTCACATTTTCCTTTGTAACACTTTACCTTCCTTGTAACAAAACTAAGATTTTAACTGAAAACTTAAAAATATAACTCAGGCTGCTAACACCAAAATTTTGTTAGGTCTTTGTGAGCCATTGCCTTCAGCAAATGCTGACCAATTCTGAAATTCTGAAGCTTAGCAAGAGGTAAAATAACTTTATCTCAAAACTTTGCTTGAAAACTAAATTGCAGCCATTTTTCACTGTAGTATTCTATTTTCAGAGAAATGCTCGTGAATTTGTGAAAATATGGACCTTTTAAAAACACGAATATGATATTATTAATCTCTGTTGGTTTAGTTTGTAGTTGAAATTTCTTTCTTGATTATATAGGTATATATTTGCATGTATGCTTGCACAGAATCCTGGAATGTGTGGCAAGGATCTCAGCTACCCACTCCATGCTAGGATTTGTCGTCTCACACTACTTAACAGCCAGGTGCCTGGGCTCTCCTTTCTAGTGTCAGGGCTCCATTCTTTCCCATATGGGAGACCATATGGATATATCCATGATAGAAGTCAGTTGGGGCTTAGCTGTGGTTGGTAGGTATCCTGGGATCTGGGGCAGAGAAGGTAACCTTGATGTTCATCTTACATCTAAACACACTTCCAATGAAAGCATCTGGGATCTCTGCACTTGTTAATGACCTCTTTAAACTTTCTTTGAAAAAATCTGTGTGTCTTCCTTTCCCACTACCTTACTCATCTGTTCAAGTGTTATCAGACAGGCCTTTCCTTATGACTCCAAAACACTTATCCTATTAATCTTTTTCTCTTTCTTCCAGTTGATGTTTTTTCATTGGTACTGATAAACTTTCTCATATATATGTTACTTGCTTATCTATTTGTCATTTGTCTTGCCCAGTAAAATATAAATGTAATGAGGTGAGGGACTCTATACATTTTGTTTATTGTTACATCTCCCAAACCTAGAAGAGTGTCTGTTATTGTCTCAGTTACTCTTCTCTCGTTGGTAGGACAATTATCTGACACCCAAAATGAAGGAAGGGAAGGTTTATTTAGCTCAGTTACTAGAGGTTTCAGTCCATACTTGGCCAGCTCCATGGCAACCTGGCAAATGGCAGAGAGAAACAGTCTACAGCAATTTGTGGTGGCAGAACAAAAACAATTGCAACAGAGGCAACCAACCAGGGCAACAGAGAGCAGTGGAGTCTGGTTTTTTTTTTTTTTTTGTCTCTCTTATAATACATTCAGGCTATTGTCCCAGAGTGGGGAGGCTACACACACTATAATCCCAGCAGTACTAAGACACATAATCCCAGTGGATCATGAGTTACTCTCAAACTCTAGAAGTCCCCACCCTATGACTGCATGAGGCTTTGGGGGGATAGCTAGACACAAACCATAACGGTCATACTATAAATTTATTAGATAAATGAATTAGAAGACAACATAATGTGTTTTAGAGCAGATCTAAAATCCTGTAGCAATCACCAGTTTCAAAACGCAGAAAGCAAGAGAACATCTTGAAATGTAAGACAGCTCCAGAGATCCAGTGTGTTGCAGGTCTTCTAACCTCCAGTAGGAAACGAGGCTCTAGGCAAAGGGATGGTCTTGGAGCATTAGTCTGAATGAGGCAGGATATTTTAGCCACCTTGACTTTTAGGCAGGTAGGGATCTGGTAGGTAGGGTAGGTGCTATGCAGGTTACTTAGGCATAACGCATTGTTTCACTTTGGGAAAATGAAAACATTAAAACATTATTTTTAAAAATAGCTGAATTCTATATCCTTCCTCTACCTACATGGGAGACAATGTCTAGGCTTAGGCGATTATAGGGAAGAAGGTGAACTTAAGGGGCACTTATAGAAATAAAAGTCCGGGGCTGGGGAGATAGCTCCGTGGCACAAGTGCCTGCTGGGCAAGTGCAAGGTCATGAGTTTGAACCCCAGTCCCACAAAAAAAAAAAAAAAAAAAAGAAAAGAAAGAAATAAAACTCCATGTCATATAAAGACACAAATGTGTAGTCCTCCAATGAAGTAAATAAACTGGACACAGATTAAGAAATGGAGGTAAATACCTTTGGAAAACTGAACATATTTACCATATGGACTGTACCTTTATACGATCCATTGTTGAGGAAGTGTAAATTTGTACAACAAATCTAGTTATCTTGAAATCTTTAAATATGAGTTTACCCCAGTTATGAGGTTTGGTGTTGACTGAGAAGTTGACATGTGATCTGTGTAGTTGGTTGTGGTCCTTGTGGTTAAGGGTAGGATAGCCAGAGGCAGTTCTGTGCAGGACTGTGGAGCTATGAAGGATCTATGGCTTCCCTGTATTTGTGCCTGGATTTATTCCTGGGAAGTGTTATAGTAAATAGTGTGGCAACATCATTTGAATGTGTAACCTCAGTCTGGATCTTTATGGATTTAACTATGTGGATGTAACTGGCTAATGTAATCGAAGAGAAATATAAAATTAAAGTATGGCCATATTAAAAGATACTATGACTCTGTACACTCCTAAAAGATGCCAGCCTTTTTAATGTGTATTTAGCAAAAGCAAACCTGGAAGCAGAGTGATAAGCTATCCTCTGTATCTCTGGAACAAATAGAACTTACACAGATAGAATTAAAACAAGAGATGTTTAATCATTCAGACCTGGGTGGATAGATTGCCTGATGTCGTTACATGAAAGTTAAAATCACTAAAAAATAAATCAGAATTTACAAGATAATTAGTACCTTCTCCTGATAGGGCATCTGGAGGAGAGAATTCTACAATAACCTCTCAGCAAAGGTTCTATTCTTTCGTCTACCAACATTCTCACCTTTGATATAAATCTTTGTTCCTCTAGTTTGCTTTTTTTTTTTAAATTTTATTTATTTATTTATTTGTTTGCTTGTTGTGTTTGTTTGTTTCTTTATTTATTCATTTTGTGGCTGGCTCAGCCTGCCCTGGTGGTGGCGCTGGCGCAGCATGTGGTGCTGGGGATCGAACTGCAGTCCCCGCAGTCGCCTGAGCCCTCCAAGCAGGCGCTTTAGACCACTGAACCATCTCGCCGGCCCCCTCTAGCTTGCTTCTTGAAGTTAAAATTTCCATGCTTGAGACAAAGGGAGAGTTTGTGAGACTAGGACTCTTCTTCCTTTTTCTTGTTCCTTCAGAAGACATGTATAGATTATTTCAAAACAGAATTCTGAAAAATTTTCTAACCTACTATATCCTTCTGTTGCAAGGAGGTCTACTTGCTAATATCTTATTTATCCC
>PVKN010034527.1:0-11810 GCA_004027915.1 Capromys pilorides
ATGAGGAAAAAAAAAAAAGGCTTTTAGCAGTCTACTTCAAAGTTAAGGGCTTCACCATTTCAAGTAAAATATATAATTACGCAGGCCCTATACTTTTCAGCCTCTATCACTTCTATTACATACAAAAACATTGAAATAACCACCTTAGCAGTACTGTAATTTCCACTTTCACAGTCTTTATCTTCTTTGCCGTACTGAGGATTGCACCGAGGGCCTCATGAATAATAGGCAAACATTCTACCATAGAGTTAAACCCCCAGTCTATCCTTTTTTTAAAGATAGGCTCTTCCTCACTAGTCTAAGCCATCTTAGAACTCACTATGTAGGTCAGGCTGGCCTTGAACTTGTGATCCTCCTGTCTCAGTCTTGGGATTAAACACCTGAGCTATAATACACAATTTATTTTATAATTTATTTTGTGGTAAATTCTCTCTTTGTTGTCCATGCTAGACTGTAACTTTGCAATTTTCCTACCTAAGCCTGTAGAGTAGGGGAGATTATAGTAAAACACCATCACAGCCAGCTCCAATTATTTTGGAAGGCCTCAAGAAGACAAAAATAACACTATATATTTGGAAATGTATCATTTCTGTTGCTTTCTTCATTCCTAAAGTGCCAAGCTTTCTTCTGATATCATTTTCCTTTAGCCTGAATAAATTCTGTCAGTATTTCTTGTAGCTCAGGTCTGCTAACCATAATTCTTAGTTTTCCTGGAAATTTCTTTGACTTCCTTTCCAAAGTATATTTTCAGCTGGGCATGATGGCATATGACTGCAGTCCCAGCACTTGGGAGGCTGAGACAGGAGGATAAGCGTGTGTTTCAGAGGCAGCCTGGGCTACAAAAGGTAAGCTCAAGGCCAGACTGAACTGCATAGTGAGACTGTCTCAAAAAGACTAAAACAAACAAAAAACAAAGTATGTTTTCACTGAATATAGAATTATGGGAATTTTTAAAACAGTTCTGAAGAGGCTATTCCACTGTCTTGCATCATTCATGGTTTCTGTTGAAAAATGTAGTCACCTGAACTGTTGTTTATTTTATGGTTTGTCTGGATGTCCTCACCAAGCTGCACGGACATTTAGATGGAGCTTTTTCAGAGGCAACTCAATCTAGAGTTTGTGATTGATTTTTAGTGCAAAATTTGGATTAAGGGTGCTAAGATTAAGCGTGAGTTGCTGCTAGATCAGTCCACTGATTGGACTGACACTGCCCTAATCCCAGCAATCTCGAAGAATCACTCATTACTGTCCTAAGATATTAGCCACTTATCTGATATATAATGTGTAAATATTTTCTTTTTATCCCCATGTTCACTTTGCAATTTGCTGACTGCTTTCCTTACTGTGCAGAAACTGCTCGACTTTATATAGTCCAACTTGTTTAACTGTATTTGTTCTGTTTTATGTGCTGTTATGGTTTGGGTCCAGCTGTTCCCCCAAAGACTCATGCAATCATGGGGCAGGGGCTTCTAGAGTTTGAGACTGATTCATGATCCACTAAGATTATGTGTTTTAGTACGGATGGAATTATGGGTCTTAATACTGCTGGGATTATAGGTGTGAGTGTTACACCCAGCCTGAAATAGACAGCCTGAATGTAAAAGAGACAGAGAGACAGACTTCTCCCTTGGTTGCCTCGGTTGGCATTGTTGCTGTTGCACCACAATGAACTGCTGCTCTCTGCCATGATGTGTCCATCTGCCTTGGAGCCGGCCGAGTATGGAATGAAACCTCCAGTAACTGTGAGCTAAATAAACCTTTCCTCCCTTCATTTTGGGTGTCAGGTATTTGCCCCAGCAACAAGAGAAGAGTAACTAAGACATACGCTTTTTATGTCAAATCTAAAAAAGTAATTACTGAGATGAGTGTTAAGGAACTCCCTGCTTTCATCTAATAGTTTTACAGTTTTAGGTCTTGCAGATTCTCATTGTTGTTCTCATTTGTGTTACATTTTTTTTTTCATTCATTTATTTATGTACTGGATGCAGGGTCTCACAGCAGGACTCATTGTGATCCTCCTGTCTCAGTCTCCTTAGTGCTGGGATTACAGGTGTGTGTCACCACACTTGGTCCTGGGAATCCACCTCGAGTCTGTGTGCTTGATAGGCAGACACTTGGACCGCTGAGCTATCTCCCCAGCTCTGATTTATATTTTTCTAATGGCAAAAGATTCTGAACACTTTTTTATAAATGTATTGTATTAACCATATGGAGTGTCCATTCAGTTCAGTGGTCAATTTGGGACTGGATCTTTTACTTTGAGGGTAACTGGCAAAAATACTTTCCCATTTTGTAGTGTCTTTACACTGTAGGTTGTTTCCTTTGCAGAAGATTTTAGATTTGAATTAATTCCATTTGTTGATTGTTGGTGCAATGTCTTGTGCAACTGGGGTTCTGTTCAGAAAGCCCTTGCTTGTGCTAGGTCTTTAGAAATTTTATCTATTTTATCTTGCAACAGATTCAGTGTTTCTGTGTTGATAGTTAAGTCTTTGATCCATTATGGCTTACTTTCAGTACACAGTAAAAGACATGGGTCCAGATTAATTCTTTTGCATTCTTCTACAGTTTTTCCAGGACTATTTGTTAAAGGGGCTATCTTTTCTACAGTGTATGTTGATGGACTCTGTCAAAGAACACACGGCTGAATGTGCTGAGACTATTTCTGTATCCTCTGTTGTGTTCCATTAACATACATATATTTCTATGCCAGTAACATGCGTTTCTACAGTAGCTTTTTAAAAAATAGTACTTGGTTTTATTGGTTACAAAACCTAAGCCCAAATACAAAATTAGGAACACATTTAGAAACTTCTTTTTATTTATTTATTTATTTATTTATTTATTTATTTGTATGTATTTAGCACAGGGTCTACAGGGTTTTACTACACAGATGGGACTCACAGTGATCGTTCCTATTTTTCAGCCCCTCAAGAGCTGGGATTATAGGCATGCATCATCACGCCCAGTCTCATTCTTGGTTTCAGTGTGCCCTGGGGCGGGGCCAGCAAGGCAGGCAAGGGATCAAATCTTTGGCCCCTGCAAACAGGCACTTTAATCCACTGAGCTAACTGGTTGGCCCTTACATGCCTCTTTTGAAAAAAGATTTCAGTCTTTTGTTACTGAATTTAAAAAATGATGCAATTTTAAAACTGTTTTGAAAACTTAAAAGTGTAATAATATACTCATTTTCCTTTATGAAATGGTGCGATTCCAATCAAATTCTAATTAAGATTATAAAAAACTGAATCAAGCAAATGTATGCATATATCTGCACTACTTGTTAGCATTCATTTCAATGTTAGTTTCTACTTAAAGGGAGTGGAAGTAGGAATTACCACAGTAGAGGCCCAATTTTAATCTGAATGTGTGCAAATGTTAAAACTTTACTACCCTCAATAGTAGAAAGAGATCTGACATAACATATATGATGGACAGACCTAATATTGACATAAAGTAAATGTCTATTAAATCCACTATTAACAATAGAAAATAATTTACCAGGAAGCATTTGGGAAGCTATTGCAGGAGGATCATAGTGAGTTTGAGGCTAGCATGAGTCACGCAGTGAGTTCAAAGTCAGCCTGAATGACACATTAAGACACTGTCTCAAAAAAGAAAGAACTCAACTAAAGGATTAAAAAAAATTAACAGAATTAGGTAAAAGTTTAAAAAAAAAATAAAACAGAAACAAAAGAGCAAAAGAAAGTGGGGGGAAAAAAAAGAAAAAAGAAAAATGGGGTAAAAAATTATGAGAGTGGGGCCAGGGAGATAGCTGGCATAAGTGCCTGCTGGGCAAGTACAAGGTTGTGAGTTCGAATCCCGGTCCCAAAAATAAATAAATAAACAGAGTGACTTCTTTCTCAGCTATCTAAGATCAATTCCACTAGATATGGGGAACGGACAGTGAGTTATAACTCAGACCTAACTTATTTCCAAGCCCCTTTTTTTGTTTGAGAATGCTATGTCTTGCTCTATCTGTTTTGCTGGGCAGGGTCAATGATGTGCTGTCTATCTTAGGGCTGTATTCACTCCAGTGGCTTTTCAGGCTCCAAGTCACTGGTGTCTCTTCTTACACTTAGGTCCTGGGGCCTTGGGAGGTTCCTGTTATGATTTCTGTCTAGATGTTTCCCTAAAATGTCATGCAGTCATGGGGTAGACTTACACAGTTTTTGATTGATTTCATGGTCCAATGCTGGGATTAAGGGTATGAGTGTTACACTCGCCCTGGGGCAGATAGCCTACATACATTATAAGGGAGGGGAAAATGCTAACTCTGCCATGTGCCACTCTACCTTGGAGCCAGCAGGGTATGGACTTAAACCTCCATAAACTAGCTAACTAAATCTTTTCCTCTTTTATTTTGGGTGTGTCTTAGTTACTTTTCTCTCCTTGCTGGGACAAAAACCTGGCACACAAGCTTAGGGGAGGAAAAGTTTATTTAGCTGACAGTTACTGGAGGTTTCAAGATGCTGCCCCCGCTTTATAGGGCCTGGAGAAGAGACTGGGGTGCTACTGTGTCCAGGATGACCTGCTCCATACCTCCACATGAAACCGCCACCTGATGGGGGGGGGGCATTCTGACAGCACGTGCTGTCAGTTTAACGGTTCATGCCTTTTTTGGCCACACCCCCTTGAGTCCCATGCTTCACAGTCCCATGATTTACATGAGGCTTTGGGGGGACAACTAGATACAAACCACAACATTCTAACCCTGGACCCCCAAAGATTCATGTACATCCCTTTCTGCAGAAGGCATTTTAGTCCATCTCTAAGAGTTGCCAAAGTCCCAACGGTTTCAGCATTGCTGAAAAGTCTAAGTCCCAAGTTTCCTTCAAGATCCAAGGCAAACTCTCAACTGTGAGTACCTACACACATGAAAAATTACATACATCAAATATTCAATGGCAGAAGATAAATATTGCCCTTCCAAAAGGTATACACAGGAGGACTCAAACCACTGGGGCCAAAACAAGTCCCAAATCCAACAGGGCAAACATTAAGTCCCACAGTTCCATGTGGAACATCTGAAGCAATCTGTGGCAAATTGTGAGCTCCATGTGGCTCCACCCCTATGGCACTCTTGGTGGTAGCTCTCATAATGTCTCTCTTAGGCAGGCTATGCTCCTTCTGTGCAATTTTCCTTTGATGTCCATGTTTCTGGCTTTTCCAAACTTCTGGGGTTTCCACGGAGTAGACTTCTCACTCACAGCTTCACACATGGCCCTCCCTGGGGCACACTGCCTGGCCTCCCAGGCCTTCTTCTGAAATTGAGGTGGAAGCCTTCTCAACCTCAGAATTCCTGCTCTCTGCATGCACCTAGAACCAGTGCCACGTGGATGATGCCAAGGTCTGCTGCCAGCTGGCGCAGTAGCCAGGCTTCTTCTCTTTTAGCAGTAGGGGTCTAGTGCCTGGATTTCTGAACACTCTGACCCTGATTCCGAGGAGCAAATTCTTTATACTACCGCCATTCTGTGGTCTAGTGTGGCCGCTGCCTCCATTCTGGAACCTCGTGTGGACGCTGCCTCCGTTCTGGAACATGGGGTCCCATGGCTTTCTGCTCAAAGCAAAGTCCCTCACCCTTGTGCTTCTGAGGCTGCAAAGGGCGAGAACCTGCCATCTCCTGTAATGCTCTCAGGACATCTTTTCTATTCTCTTGTTCCTCCTGGGCAACGGAGAGCTCAGCTCCATCTTTGCAGTCCACAGCCTTCCTAGTCCTTGCTTTCTGGCCAAACTCACAACATTTTACATCATTCTGCTGGGCTCTTTGCTCTTCATTCTCAACATATATCTGACTAAAAGCCCCCAGCAATAACAGCCCCAATATTTGACTGCTTTGAAATTTAGTTAGAAAGATTAGTTAGTCTGCCATTTTTAATCTCAGTCTCAGGCAGTCTCTGGACACAGGCAAAATTCAGACAACCTCTGGGTCAAGCCAAAACACCAGTGATCTGAAGTCCAACAGCCAATGTAGTCCTTCTTTCCAGCAGTAACATCCCCACCCTGGTCTTTACAGATCGGCGCTCTCTATCAGCCTTCTGGTCTGAGCTCCGATCAAAACTGTTCCAGCACTTTGTTCATAGGCAATTATCGCCAAACCTTTCCTATTTCTTCCCATAATCCATTCCCAAAAGCTTGTAATCCACATGGTCAGGTATAGCCACAGCAACAACTCCACTCTCCTGGTACCAAATTCTGTCTTACTTTTCTCTCGTTGCTGGAACAAATATCCAACACACAAGCTTAGGGGAGAAAAGGTCTATTTACCTGACAGTTACTGGAGGTTTCAAGATGCTGTTCCCACTTTATAGGGCCTGGAGAAGAGTCTGGGGTGCTACCATGTCCAGGAATGATCTGCTCCATACCTCCATGCAAAACCTCCGTCTGATGGGGGGGGGACTCTGACAGTGCTGACAGCGTGTGCTGTCAGTTTAACAGTTCACGCCTCTTTTGGCCACGCCCCTCAAGCCCCGCCCCTCAAGCCGCTGGCTGGACAGCCCCGCCCCTCAAGCCACATGCTTGACAGCCCCATGATTTACATTAGGCTTTGTGGGGACAACTAGATACAAACCACAAAAGGGTGTTAGGTATTTTGTCTCAACGATGAGAGAAAAGTAATCAAGACAGTGCCTTTCATGCTCCAGAGGCCTGTCATTTACCTACAGTGTGGAAATCAACCAAGCAGAGGAATATGTCTAACCACACTGGCATTTGGGAAAACAAACAGATCACCAAGTTCTCTGTTGGAATTGGGGGGTGGGGGTTGTCAAGTGACCTATTGGACTTAATGCCAGCTTTTTCAGATTCAAAGCCCTCTCCGAACTACATATAACCAACCCTGTTTCTCACTACAGAGTTCAGGACCACCATGTTCTTTCCAGTTTGACTTGCTATTGCTTCAACCTCTCAGGAATTGTGTAACTACCTGCACCCTGGTCTGCCGTGGCTATCTCCAAACCACTCATTGTGGTACGGTGATGCCAGAAACCCTGAAAGACAGCTGTTCTGCAACTTATGATTTCTGGAGTTGCTCTATCTTAATAATCCCCTTTCCCAAAAGGTTCCAAATTGATTCCTCCCAAATATGGCAAGTATTGCAATGGATTTCTTGTGTAAATGTAGCCTACTGGATGGAGGAGTCACTGTACTTGCAGATTACAATACCATGGATTTTTCTGCCAGTCTGCTCACTCTGGAGCTGCTAACGCTCTCTCTGCATTTACCGTGTAACTTCCTAGACTCCCTCCCCAAGAGGCAAGACCACCATTTCAGACTGCTTCACTCTTTTCTCCATGTTGTTTTCATTTCTCCAATTTTTCTGTGATTTATAGTTTTCCTGTCAGCTCTTTCTTTTTTAATTCAATTTTACTTAAATTTGAAGAGTAAAAAAACAGAAGCAAAAACAAATAAAAAGACAGAAACAGTATCACACAACAATACAGTATGTTACATATTTTCAAAACAGGAATAGCTAATTATTAATTAACATCTATTTTTATCATCAAATCTGTTGCTCAGATTAACAGATATAGCTACACAAGATTGAACAAATAATGGAATATTAACACTTGCTTTCAAGAAATACTTTAAAGACAGTATAGTAATTGGAAGACATGGCCCTTGTCAGCTCTTTCTTGATTACTATGGAGCTCTTTGTTTTTCTTCCTAATTTTTTTTTTTTTCTATGTGTCAATCAGAGGTTCTGAGACACTAGGATATGCTACTGGCCTTTACTTTCCCATCTTCCACTCATGGTCTCTCTGGCTACTCTCAATAGTTTTTCCTGTCTTTAACTCTGGTAAGCTTAATCACGTGTCTAGGAATGGATTTCTTCAGACTTTTCCCTGCGGGGTGTGCTCTGTTTCTTGAATTTACGTGTTTATTTCTTTTGTAAACTTGGGGACTTTTCTATCACTACTTCTTTGAGTGTCGTTCTCCTTCAAGAACTCTGATGGCACAAGTCATCTTTTAATATAATCCTACAGTTCCCTGAGGTTCTATTCCTTTTTTTTTGCCTGGACTGAGAATCAAACTCTGAAGCAGATACCAGGCAGGTGTTTAAACTACTGAGCTATCTTCCCAGCAAAAGAGAGGTTCTGTTCATTTTAAATCTGATTTTTCTCTGTTGTTCAGATTGGAAAATCTATTATTCTGTCTTCCACATCACTAATTTTTTTTCCTCCTGTGCCCATTTTCCTGTGTGGCCCACCTACTGATCCTTCTATCTTGTATTTCTGTAGCACTAAATTTCCTGCTGGTTCTTTACAACTTTAATTTCTTTGCTGAGGGCTTGTATGTTTCCTTTTATTCCCAGAATGCTTGTAATTGCTCACTGAAGTAATCAGGGCTGTTTTATAATTTTTCTCAATTATTCTAACATCTCTTGACATATGTGTTGATGTCTGAGACTTTCCTGGTTCTTGTATGACAAATGATTTTCAGATAAAATCTGGAAATGTTCATATTATGAGACTCTGGATCTTATTTGACCTTTCAGCCTTAGTTGGCTGCTTTTTTTTTTTTTTTTTTTTTTGAGACAGGGTGTCACTATGCAGCCCAGGCTGGCCTTGAACTCAGGGTAATTCTCTTTCAAGTGTTGGGATTAAAGTTGTATACCAACATGCCTAGCATCTAATAACACTGCTCCAGCATGAAGTGTGTGTGTGGGGGAGGGGTGCTGCTGCAGGACAGACACACTTCACATGGGCCAAACGGAGGACCAAGTCCAGGTTTCCCAGTTGGCCTCCAACGATACCCAAGGGAGATGACTACCGGGTGGGAATCCTGGATTCCTACATGGTCTCCTTTCACACTGCACTGGGGACAGCCTCCCTACTGTTGGGTGACAACATAAAACTTTCTAGTAGGACCTTATGATACACCCCAACTGTCTGGGAAGTGGCAACTAATTACTGCTAGGTGAGATGAGTTCATACCACTCAAAATGCTGCCTAATATGGGCACGCTAGATAATGATTAACCAGGAAGGAAGAAGTCCCAGATCCATGTTTTGTCTCTCTTAATTCTACCCTAATTGTAGTAATGGGACATTTGCAACCTTATAAGGAAGTACTTCTACTTCCCCAGATAGCTGTTCCTAGAATGCATGGTGTCAATAATCTTTTTATGGTATATGACTAAGGTAACACAGATACTATCTAAATGTTTTCTGTCTTACCAAGCTGTACTTTTCCTGATCCTTCCTAAGAAGCTAAGGAGAACAGCTTCTTTTAGGAGTTTTGCTTTTTGTGCCTGTTGATATGTATAGGTTCCTGGCTTATCCAAACCCAGTTTAGGATATCTGAGGCAAAAAGAAAACACTGAGCTCCTACTACTGCTCCATTTTAAGGGCTCTAGTCAGTCTTCTCTCTTCTCTTTTAGAGTCTTGTATTTGTATTATAAACAATGTCAAACATCTTTGTTTTTATACAGTCAAAAGTATGTCAACTTCCTCTTCCAGAAGCAGAACTCCTCCTAAATTAGGTATTTTCCCACATTTGATAGGGTGGGTACAGATTGTTTTACTTATAATCTATGCTTCAAACCTTCAACAGTATATGATATATTAGGTACTCAATGAACGTAATTAAATACTTATACTTATCACTGACTCATTACATTATGGTTTTTGATGAGTAATCAAAACCTTAAGTTGCTCAATGATAGATGGATAATACTGCAAGGAAGTGACAAACCATGATACAATGATGAATGTTTTAAAGGATGAATTGCTTTTTCTATATAGATTACAACAAAGAATCAGGCTTTTTGAAGTGTCAATTTAACTTTTGATGAAACCCAACTATTTTGGGAAATTAGCCTCCTCTATTACTTAACTTTTCTTCATTTTCCTGTTTTCCTTCTCCCTCTTTTTCTTTCTTTTTACTTTGTTTTCCTCAATACGTAAAACCAACATTGTCATTTTTTTTTTTTCCTAAACATTTGTTTCCTTTCCTTCTAAGCATCTTTGTGCAATGGCCACATCCAGAATACAATACTGGCCTCACTCCCATTCTCAGCAACCCCTGCTTCCACTAAACAGTTGTTAACATTTCTTAATTCTGCAATGCATACATATTGTTTACCAACACTGGTTAGTTTCTTTTTCTTTTTTTTTTTTTTTTCTTGGAATAAGAGGCTATAGTTAAATTTTTAAATAGCTTTGAGATTTTGCTTGTCTTCTATTTCAATGCGAACCAAACATAGGGGAAGCATAAAAATAAATCCACATGTGCTGAGTAATACACAATTTCACCTGTACCTGTATATGAAGCATCTTATACAGTCTTAAGCATCAGACTTTAAGACAAATCAGTAATAAATCAGAGATAGTAGTTAAGACTGTGGTAGTTCCAGTCGATGTAAAGAACTGAGCATATCTAACTGGGGAAGAGCAAAAAAGGAATGAAAAAAAGGTTTACATAATAGAAACTTTTTTTATATATTTTAAAAATGTAACAGCTAAAGATCAAAGCATAGTAAGGTTAAGTTGGCTTCACATGGGTAATAATTTTCTAGCAATGTGAACTGCCCAAAAAAGTGACGGGACTTCTTTACTAAATTCCCAAAGATCAGAGTGTTAAAGCAAAACAACCTATTTGCATAAGACAGAAATACTGTTGAGTAGACTATTTCAACAGAACAGATACTGCTTCCTAATATGTGATTCTTAGCACTGTGTTACCACAAGTCTTGCTATGGAGTTGTGGGGTAGGGTGCACGTGAGGTGGAACCATTGCTGAGCCAGCAAAATGCCTGACTTCTCTACCCTAGCCTCAACAAAATGGTCCATTTATACATATAGCTTCTTCTATAGGAGCAGTGGTTAAGAAATGTGGGAGTCAAATAAAGAGAAGTAGCATGCTTTAGAATAAAGTTCAAAAATTACAGAAAAACCTGATCTATGGTCTCTTTCAGTTTTAATAATCTGTGATTAATTCCTACTTTATTGCTATATTCCAGAAAAAGAAGACTGTCATCTTACTGGGGGATTACTGCAAATAAGATTAATGTCTATGTTCTTAAAAGCCTCTTCTGCAATAATGGGCCTTTTAAAGGGAATTATCTAGGTAAGCCTGTCAATGCTTCACTTCGCCTGTGTCAGCATAGTGCACGTTAAGTCTGAAGGAGAGTTAATATTTCTCTGGGAAAATGTAGCACTCCAACCAAATGCCCTTTACTTCAAAAGCAAGTAGTAACTGGAGAAAAAAGTAAGTCTTACAATCTCATAAAAGATTTGTACTTTTATAAAGTAAAAATTTGAAAAATTTATATATATATATATATATATATTTTTTTTTTTTTGCTTTTAAGTGATCAAAGTCTACTATCAAAATAACTAATAACTTATCCAAAAATAAAACAAATGTGTTATGCATTAGAATACTAAAAATAGAAAATAATACGAAAACTTCAGACACTTTTGTCTTTTAAAAAACTCATTTCAAAAGCTATATTGCATTTCATGATTTATATCTCTATCAAACACAATTATCATAAAAATCAATGTATTTTTTTCCAAAGAATATTTCAAATTATGGGTTGACTTTAAAAAGTTAACACAAACCTTACTATCTGCTTTTTTACTATCTTAGTCAAATTTGAAGGTATCTTGTGTATAATTCAAGTGGGATCTATATTTTTATCTACTATGCCTCCAAAGTAACAGTAATAGCTTTGGTTGCTTAGAAGTAATTCTACAAGTTCACAAACTATATTCTGGTGTAGTACAACAGACTATGGCAGTCCTGTCCCACTGCAGCAGCTCTCTCTGATCTCTCAGTGTGAGAATCTCAGCATGAACATTGTTTTCT
>PVKN010034528.1:0-11812 GCA_004027915.1 Capromys pilorides
AAATAAATAAATAAATAAAAAATTTAAAAAATAAAATAAAATATTTTTCACGGGGCCAGGGAGACAGCTCAGCAGCATAAGCACCTGCCTGACAAGCACGAGGTCCTGAGTTCAATCCCTGGTACCGCAAAAATAAAAACGAAAATGTGTTTCACAACAAAATGTTTTCTTTAAGAGATCCATTTAGCAAACAATACAAACATACTTTCTGATGATTTATGGCAATGGTACAAACAAAACACTGAGCTGCATATGTACTTAGAATACTATAGAAAGTAAGCTTTCACACAAACAAAATATCAAATAGTCAATTAGAAACAGCTGGCATGACTTTTACAAGTAAAGTGGGTAACAGTGAATTAACAAAGCATTTTGAACAGAGAAAATCAAAATAAAACAAGAAGCAGCATGGCTCAGGTTCTGACATGTGCCAATCATCACTGACAACTAGTGAACTAAAATAGGCAGAAAACCAAAACGCGTATGACAAGTGCTACAGGAGGCTTCCAACAGGGCATTCCTAACACTGCGGCCAGGCCGAACACCAGAACCAAAACTTGTCTAGGAAGCTATAAATTTTCAGACTTGCAGGATCATAGCTGCTGACATTAGCCTTCCAAACATTTGCCATGGAGAGTGTATCAGAAACAAGAAACTTAATTAGTTCTTAGGGGAGAAAAATTACTCAACTTGAAGAGTTGATGAGGGCCTTTCAAAAGGTCAGTGAGGCATTAGCAACAGTAAGATAAGCTTCACACCTTGTTAGAGTGAGTATGAATTTCCTTCTTGGCAGCCAAATCTGAGGAACCAACTTAAAGCAACTTCCCTCAACAGCTAGAGCGAAGAAGGAAAGGACTAAGGTAAGCTGTGAAGACTATGACAGTAAACCTCTTTGCAAGAAATCTGCATTCTAGCTGGGCGTGGAGGCACATGCCTATAATCCCAGCACTTGGGAGGCTGAGACAGGAGGATTGGTGTGAGTTCAAGACCAGCCTGGGCTAAAAAAGTGAGCTCAAGGCCAGCCTGAACTACACAGTGAGACCCTGTCTCAAAAAGACAAAAAAAAAAGAAATCTGCATTCTTTTTCACAAGTGGTGCACATGAAGTCTAAGAATTTTAATTTGTACAATGCAGTAGGCTTTTCTTCTATGTGTCTGGTTATATGCAAGAAACATAAGCAAGCTGAACATGGTGGCACACACATTGCAATCCCAGCACTCAGGAGGCTGAGGCAGGAGGATCATAGCAAGTCTGAGACCAGCCTGGGCACAAAGTGAGCTCAAGATCATCCTGAACTGCACAGGGAGACCCTCACGAGAGAAGAGAAGAGAAGTCATTCTGTTATTTAAAGGTTCTACACATAAACTATTGCTTGGTGAAAAACTAGTGGGCAAATCCTTTAAGATGAACAGATAGTATCCAATCTGATTTAAAAGCGGACAACCACCAATTTCTCAAGTACTTTTGAAATGCCTATCTCAACCCTAATTACAGAGAATTAAAATCACAGCCCTTGGGTTAAGTGTGGTGGCCCAGGCTGCAATCCCAGCACTCAGGAGGCTGAGGCAGCAGGATTACTGCTGAGTTACATACCAGCCTAGGCTTCTAGTGAGTTCATGGCCAGCCAGGAATGCATAAACAAAACTGCCTCAAAAACAATAGTTACAGGGCTGGGAAGATAGCTCAGTAGAATAAGCACTTGCCTGGCAAGCATAAGGGCCTGAGTTCAATCCCTCGTTGGGGGGGGGGGGGGGGATTTTTACAGCCCAAAATGAATTATCAATCACATTTAATTCACCAATCCTGTCAATCACATTCAGATCTTGTTACACAGTCATTAATGATCTGTCCTACTGATGAAACCTCTTAGGTTGTATAAATGGAAAGGTGATGCTAACATCTCCACAAGATGAGGTTTAGGGAAACAGGAGGAAGTGGATGAGTGACACTGCCAGAACGTACAAGGAATGCCTTATTTGTATTATGTTAAGGTCAGTTCATAACTATGACTTATCCCAAGTTGGACATATATATAGTAAGGGGAAGAAATCCTTCTAAAAATTTTGACAATAGGTTGAGTATCAAGGATTCCTATCCATACTGCCTTGTGTTCATGGTTAGGTCTGTATAGGGTAAGAGTCTATGCTACACAGTTTACAAATCGAACAAAATGTCATGTAATCTCTAATGTACAAAGCTCCAAATAGCAGTATATGAACTTAAAGACTTGAGACCAAAAAATTAACATTCCACAAACCATAAAAAAAAAGGGCTACTGTTGTGTAATTTTTGACATAAATGCTGTTTCTTCCTCCTCGTAAGAGGAAGAAGTTTGCCCTAATAATAGTCTATCTGTGAGGCTACCATTAACAAGCAAGTTCAAAATTTCCAATCTTCCAATCTATTCAAAGCAACCACTTGAACACTACACTACAAACTGTTTTAAATGGAGTACGACAAGGTATCTTTCAATTTGCTATCCACGGAAACTAAACTCAGTGACTGGGGTGTAGTTTAGGGCTTGCCCAGCAGACTTCAGGTTGATTCCCAGAACTGAAAATTGGCACCGACTTTTTTTTCAGTATGGTAGGTTAGCTCAGGGAGGTTCTATGTCCATTTCCCATTTTATTTTATTTTTATTTATTTAATAAATAAAAATTTATTTATTTATTTTGAGACAGAGTCTCGCTATGCAGTTCAGGCTTGCCTTGAGCTCACTTTTGTAGCCCAGGCTGTTCTCAGACTTGCACCAATCCTCCTGCCTCAGCCTCCCAGGTGCTGGGATTACAGGTGTGTGCCACCACATCCAGTCCCGATTTAATTTTAGAAAAATGTTCTTGCTAAATTAACTAGGTAGGACTCAAATCTGTGATCCTCCTGTCTCTGCTTCCCTAGGTTACAGGCATGTGGCACCACACCTAGTTTATCACTAACTTCTAATATAACTATAACTAATTATAGAAAGTATAAATGGATAAAAGAAATTTTAATCCAAGGTAAAAAGGAGTTTTCTACTATAAACTAAGCTAATACTGTGCCTTGCTTATCTACATATATAATACAGTGGAATAACAAATGGGCCATATGTGCTCTTAACAAGACCATAAAAAGGTGAGCGAGGGAGTTGGGAATATGACTGTCTGGTAGAATGTATGTTTACCATTACAAAGGCCCTGGCATCCCAACAAGACAGATCATAAGCACAATTTTACCATCCTTATAGCCTTAGAAACTCACACAGTAGTGCTGGGGATTCAATTATTTGCCCAGTAAATGAAAAAATAAAGTTTGCATCAAGAACTTAGACCGATCTCAGCATTTAGGAGGCTGAGGCAGGAGAATCAGTGTGAGTCTGAGATCAGCCTGGGCTACAAAACTGAGCTCACAGCCAGCCTGCACTGCATAGTGAGACCCTATAGGGGACTGCGGTTAGATCTGGGCACCACACACTGCGTCAGCCCCACCCCACCCCCAGGGCAGGCTGAACTGGCCATAACATAAACAAGTAAATAAAGCTTAAAAAATATATATATATACATATACACACACATACACACATAAAAGATAAAAAGAACTTTAAGAGTAAATGAAAACTAAACACTGCATAAACAATATAAAGGTCACCAATAAGTATGCAAATTTTGGGGGATGGGAAGCAAAAATTATTTCCATCACTTAATAAAGTATAATTAATTCCTTTTTTATTCAGATATAAGGCTTATGCACAAACACTACAATGTTTTCAGGTTGAAGAACATAATATTAACTGATGGGGGGAAGCAATAAAGGGAAAAAGAAAAAAATTATACATGGACAGTTAAGATAGTTACACTGCTAGTTTCTCTCAGTTCACTGAAGAGGTCTGTGCTAGGAGCCGGGGAGGGGAGATAGCTTTGTGACACAAGTGCCTACCTGGCAAGTGCAAAAGTGCAAGGTTGTGAGTTCGAACCCTAGTCCGGCAAAAAAAAAGAAAAAAAAAAAAAAACAAACGAAGAGGGCTGTGCTAATAATGTTTGGACACCATATCATGCCTGTATCTTATAGTGTGAATAGCTACTGCTAAGATAACACGATGCAATGTATTCATTATTATAACTCTTACTAAGCTGCCTTGAAACTTCTGTTATTTTTTTCTCTTTAAAATAAAAAACAGGGCTGGCGGGATGGTTCAGTGGTCTAAAGCGCCTGCTTAGGAAGGCTCGGGCAACTGCAGGGACTGCGGTTCGATCCCCAGCACCACATGCTGCGCCAGCGCCACCACCAGGGCAGGCTGAGCCAGCCACAAAATAAATAAATAAACAAACAAACAAACACAACAAGCGAACAAATAAATAAATAAATAAAAAGTTTTTTAAAAAAAATAAAAATAAAAAACAAAAGGGAATGCCATCTTGCCAAGTGTGGTGCCACATGCCTGTAAGTCTAGCACTTCAGAGGCTGAGGTAGGAGAACCACTATGACAAATAGCTCAGCAGACTAAGCACACCTGCCTAGGCAAGCACAGAGACCAGGTTCCATCCACCCCTTCTGTGCTGGCCACACCCCTGGGCAAGCTGAGCCTGCCACCAAGACTGGGCATGGTAGCACATACCTCTTAATCCCAGCACTGAAGGTGAAAATAGGATGATCACTACAAGTCTAAGCTGCATAGCACATTTGTACCACATTAAAAAAAATAATAATTACTTCTGTTGCTGGAGTAGTGATGCATACCTGTAATCCTAGCACTTTGGAGGCTGTGGCAGAAAGATGGCCATGAGTTCAAGGCTGGCCTGAACTACATAACAAGACCCCGTCTCAAGGAGAAAAATGTTTAATGCTCATATGGAAAGGGAGGTGAGTTTACAATTCAAGGGATCTTTTAAAAGAAAATGTAAAGCTGGGCATGGTGGTATATGCCAGTAATTTGGAGGCTGAGATAAGAGTCTTTGAGTTCAAGGCCAAGTTGGGCTATACACTAAGACCCTGTCAATCAATCAATCAATGAATCAATCAATAAAAGATTTAGGGGCTGAGGATTTAGTTCAGTGGCACAGTGCTTGCCTGGCAAGTATAGAGTACTAAATTCCATTCCCAGAACCACCACCACCCACCAAAAAAAGCAAAAGCAAATTTGGGTTAGGCATGGTGGCATATGCCTATAGTCCCAGCACTTAGGAGGCTGAGACAGGAATACCACTGCAAGTTTGAGGTCAGCCTAGGCTACAGGAGGAATTTAGGAGGGCCGGCCAAATAGCTCAATGGATTAAAGTGCCTACAAGCAGGCACAGGGGCTGGGGTTTGATCCCCAGGCATGTTGTGCCGACCCCGGAGTGCGCTATAAGCAGGCAGCTTACAGACCCTATGGGGTCTACACCCCGTAGACCCTTACAAAAAAAAAGGACGAAGACGAATTCAATAACAGCTTGAACTACATAGTTAGACCCTGTCTCAAACTAAACGAAACAAAATACAAACAAAAAAATACGAACATCTTGGTGACTTATTTTCCCTACAGGTTACAAACATTAAAAATATTAATGCAGTTTCCTACTTTCCGCCACAGCAAAATATTAGCTATGGTTAACTTTACTATTCAGTTTCATGCCTGAAATCACTAACATCCTTTTTAACTTGAATAGGACTTCATTTAGAAAGGTTTTTTTCTTTTGGCTGGCTCGGCTGTGCGAAGGGGAGGTCTCATGCTCCATGTAGAGGTGGGGATCAAACCATGGTCCCCAGTGCCTAAGTGACTTTGCCTAAACAGGGGCTTTCATCCACTAAGCTACCTGGCAAGCCCCCCTAGGACTTGCTTTAGCTAGGAGTGTTGGCGCACGTCTGTAATCCCAATACTCAAGGAGGATTGCTGACAGTTCAAGACGAGCCTGAACTGTATAATGAGATCCTGTCTCAAAGGGTCACCCCGTCCCAAAATAGGGCTTGATTATGTACCTTAGTATTACCTACTCCTTTCCTCAAAACAACTCTTACTATTCTACCATGCTTTTTCTATTGGCCCAACAGAAAAACACTGAATACCAAAAGACTAAGTGCTTTTTTGAACGATAAGAACTTGGGATTTAGCTCAGTGGCACCGTGCCTACCTGGCAAGTTCTAGGTCATGAATTCAATTCTCAGTAGAAAAAAAAAAAGGTGGGGGGGCAGTTAGCTCAGTGGTTCTATGTCTTCCCGGCGAGCATGAAGCCCTAAGTTCAGCTCCCAGCAGAACAAAAACAGAACAAAACAAAAAACCACGAGAATCTTTAGCCAGGTGTGGTGGCGTATGCATATCTGTAACAACAGCACTTGGGAGCAGGAGGATCATTTTGAGGAGTTCTAGGCTGGGCTACAAAGTGAGCTCAAAGCCAGCCTGAACTGCACAGTGAAACCCAAAAAGACAAAAAAAAAAAAAGATAAATAGGAAATGAAAAGGTCAAGTACGATACAACAGTATTAACAACCCTTGTGAGGAAAATAAAAACTGGTTTGGCATCTGCAAATTTTTCATCTAACAAATCCAATTACATGAATTCTGTAACTGAAGTATTTCTTAAGCAAGCACTCTTGCTATTTAGCATTCCATAAAATAAAAATGTAACACTGCTTATTTGTTAAACAATACTTCCAAGTTACCAAAAAAAAGAACTCAAATTTCAACTCCAAAACATGGCTCTAAAAAGGCAATGTCTCCCAGCACTTGGGAGGCTGAGGCAGGAGGATCAATGTGAGTTCGAGACCAGCCTGGGTTCCAAAAGTGAGCTCAAGGCCAGCCTGAACTGCATAGTGAGACCCTGTCTCAAAAACACACACACACACAAAAGAAAAAAGGCAATGTCAATATAGGTAGAGTGGCACATGCCTGTAATCTCAGCACTCAAAAGACTGAGGCAGGACTGCCACTATTTTGAGATCAGTCTGGGCTAGATGGTTCATGGCTAATCTGGACTACACAGTGAGATCCTATCTCAACAAAACCAAACAACAACAAAACTATCTTGTAAAAACACTTTAGTATTTTTAAACCTTCTTGAAGACAGGCATTGATAACACAGGCCTGTAAACCCAGCACTCTTGAAGGCTGAGGCAGGAGGATCACCCAAATTAGAGGCCAACCTGAGCTACAAAATAAGCTCAATACCACCAGAGCTACACAGTTAAGTCTCTGTCTCAAAAAAAACAAAACACCCACTTGAGCAGGGCATGAACATATCTGTAATCCTAGCACTCTAAGGCAGCCTGGGCAACTTAACTTAGCAAGACCCCGTCTGTAAGAGCCAGGAATATAGTTCAACGCAAAAAGGCCCTCATCTCAATTGCTGGAAAGGGGATAGGGGCTTTGATATGCCACATTAGTAATCTACATAGTAATACAGTCAATAAAACTGACCACTCAAAGGAGACCCTAAGAGTCAATAGCTTATTGTTATATCATTGGCATCATTTCTAATGCTGCTTTAAGTTATAATACACAGAATAATCCAGTAAATGCATTTTACTTTTGGTTTGTATACACTAACTGGTTAACTCCTAAAATATCCCTGACAACCTTACCGGATATTAGTATTCAACAGTCAAAGCTAAGAGATAGCAAAATAGCTCAGCAGTCTAAAGTGCCTGCTTAGGTAACTGCAAGGACGGTGGTTTGATCCCTAGCACCACATGCTGCACCATCCCCACCCCCAGGGTAGACTGAGCCGGCTACATCATAAACCAATAAAGTTAAAAATAAAATAAAATAATTTTTTTAAAAGTCAAAGCTAAGATTATTTCAGAACTATGAGGAAGCACAAATAACTCCCAATGTATAACTTGTTTTTCCCCATGCTAAGGTATTGAAACTATACTTTTTTTTTTTTTTGCAGGACTGGGGTCCGAACTCATGACCTTGCACTTGCCAGGCAGGCACTTGTGCCATGGAGCTATCATCCCAGCCCCTTGAAACTATACTTAATCACACAGCTCTACTCACTTAAGTGGCAAACCAGCACCCATTTACTAAGATTTTTTTTTTTTTTTTTTTTTTTTTTTGGTAATTCATCATGGAAACACACATAACAGGTACAGAGCAAATAATTCAATATGCTGAAGAAGTCTCATTTTTATTTAGAAAAAACCACAAAAAAGATTGAGGGGAGGGGCTGGGGAGATAGCTCCATGACACATGTGCCTGCCTGGCAAGTGCAAGGTCCTGAGTTTCAACCCCAGTCCCGGAGGGGAAAAAAAAAAAGACTGAGGACTAATTAATGGCTTATATACCCCTTGGTTAATATGAGATATTACAGTCTCATAGCAGAATTTATGTACATAATTAATCCAAAATGTTGCCTTTTATCCATTATTAACTTTTTAAAAAACAGGTAATGCATGGGGCTGCGGAGATAGCTCAGTAGAATAAGTGCTTGCCTGGCAAGCGCAAGGACCTGAGTTCAATTCCCAGCTTCACACAACAAAAAATAAATAAATAAATATAAACAACAGGCATGCAATTAATCTTTTCCCTAATCTGAACTAAAATACCTACTGCTTTACTTTACTTTCACAACATAATCCTCTATGACATGGCTTTTATAAAATTGCAGTAAATTCCTGGGTCTTGCCTGCATGTAAATATACAAAAATAAAACTGAAGCCATGTTAATTTTGTGAAACCTCAAAGAAATATTGTTATGAATGATTTTGACTTCCCATCATGACTTTTTAAAGAATAAAATACTTCAAGAACAAACAACACATCATGCTATTAGGTTAGGAACATCTGTGTCCTACTCTTGACCATTTTTAGGAAAACCACTGAGGAAAAAAGCAATAAAAAGATACTGGACAGAAAATAACATTAAAAACCTACAAATATCCTTGGCGCCTCCATCATCTTTTTTCTTCTATATAGCTCTTTGCATTTCACTAGTTTCTTAGCAACCATAGGAGACTCAAGCAAGCACATACAAAAAAAAAAAAAAAAGACTCTACACTGGTTTTTGATGTTTTTAAGATTTAGAATGAATAGTACTTAGTTAAACCTTGTTCTCTCAACCTAGGAATCACTCAACATAGGGGTCCAATTTAGATAAATGTACCACCCTAAAGGTCA
Organism: Capromys pilorides; assembly: GCA_004027915.1. Classification (NCBI taxonomy): domain Eukaryota; kingdom Metazoa; phylum Chordata; class Mammalia; order Rodentia; family Capromyidae; genus Capromys; species Capromys pilorides. The sequence goes on from PVKN010034528.1 coordinate 9,068, forward strand.
GTGACCAAATTTGGTCAACACTGGTGCCATCACTGCCGTCATCATTCTTGTCACTGACAACTGTCACCTTGCCACTACCAGGAAGAAAAAGCAACTGGAATATTCCTTTTGTAAGTTCTATTTACAGACCACAAAGAGCCCAACATCATCTTAGTATGATCTTACAACATGGTAACAAATCCAAGAACCTAAAACAGAAAAGGCCTCCCAATGAAAAACTTCAATTCTAAAACTAGATAAACTGCACCAATGCATAAGACTATATTCAAGAACAATTTCTCTCATGTAAATGTCAGTCCTCTATTTTATGAACGAAAACAGCTCCAAGTGTTTTGTTTATAATTTTAAAATGCCTAGGTAATTTTGTTTTTAAACAAGAAGACAATTTAAATCACCAAATGTTTTCACCCAATGGACACTATTTGTCCTCTGGTTTGTCTATGAAATATTTTCGGGGAAGCAGAGAAAAGAAATTTTGGTATACTTACAAAAGATATACATGCTGCCAGCAATAAAATTCTAACTAGTAAGTCTTCAAACTGCTCAATCACTAGTTCTAGCAAGGTTTTTCCTGTTAGAAACAAACATACTTGTCATTAATTTGTCCTCTTCACATCTGCCCGCGCACATGCACGAGAGAGCGCGGGCACACACAAGTACCTTAAGATCCCTTACCTTCTTCAGCAGGTAACTCTAAAGTAGAAATTCGTCGGGCACGCGTCAAGAAGGAAGAAAGGGAAAAAAAAAAAATTAGCACATTTTCTAAAAATGACTGCTAAAATTATAAGCATCAGTCGTAAGACTTAAACATACCAATGCTACCTCGTTTCCTCATAAAAAACATCCTAAAACCATACCCTAAGAAAATATTCAGAACTTGGATTTGAATGGCCTGAAATCTGGCCGAAAAAAACACTAGGGGTTTCCTCAAACAAGGAGTCGTTTCAGCTAGGTCATCACTCCTGCCAGATGTGTAACTTCGCAAAGCATGAGAACCGGCAGAAGGTTTCTCGACTACAGCGATGTCTCCTACGCCGGCTGGGGAAGAGCAAACGTCTCGCTCGGCTCAACCCCGCTACAGCAAATCGTCCCCTCCACACCTCGGCCTGCTGCGCGACGCGAAGGTCAAGGGCTGAGGACCCTCGGGGGATCGAGGGCCCCGATCGCAGCCCCCCGCCCTGCTCCAGCCAGGGGCCCGCGAGGCCGGCGCGCAGGCCGACCAGCAGCCTGCAGCCGTCGGCGAGCGCGGGGACGAGACCCACGAGGTGGAGCCCGGTCAGCCATCTTCCCAGGCTCCCAGCCCGCGGCAGCCGCGCCGGGCACCTACCGTTGGAGCCCCATCTCTCCTTGAGCTTTTTGACCTGCTCCAGGCTCAGTCCCGTGCTCTCGTTGACACCGAAGTGACCCAGGACCTCCTCCACCGTCTTTGTGTGCGCGTTCTCCATGGCTGCGGGGGCCCGGCCGGTCTCGCCTCCAGTCCCCGCGGCCTCCTGGCCTCCGCCTCGCACTCGGGCGGCGGGCTCGTGCCACCCTGGGCGCCCAGGCGCCGACCGGCTCTCCCCTCCTCCTCTTCGGCCGCTCCGGCCTCCTCGCCGGACGCTGAATCACCCCGCGCCCCCTCCCCCAGACGACTGCCCTTCTCACGGCACAGCCTCGCCGGCGGCCACCCAGGGCTCCCGACCCTCCCTCCCCGCGTCAGAAGGGAGGGCCTTCTTTACCCTCAGCCGCCCACGGGGAGCGCAGGCCGCGCGCTGCTCCCGAGCCCCCTCCCCGCTCCACTGGGGTTAGCAGCGGCCCCGCCCGGGACACAGGAGGGGGCGCCAGGCGACCCTCGGACGGAACTGAACGAGGGCAGCAAGCCGGCGGGGAGGTGCGCGGCGCGCTGGCCGGGATCCCTCAGCTCCGCACCCCGGCAGTGGCGGAGGAAACTGCGGCGGAGGAGGAGGTGGCGTCGGGGAAGGATCCGCGGCGGCTGCTCTAATAGCATTTATCCGCCGCTGCCTCCCCTCTCGCCGCCGCCGCGGCATGTGGACGCCGCTCATTGGCCGAGAGCGCCCAGCGCGGCGCGGGCGGCGCGGCCCCGCCTCCTCCCCGCGGTGCCCTCCCTCCCGCGCGCCGCGCGCCCACGCTGCCGCGCAGGCCCCGCCCCCTCGCGCGCCGCCCGGAGGAACCCGGATCGAGGCCGCGCGCTGAGCGCCGCGCCCGCGCAGTGTGTGCGGTGGCGCGGAGGGGGGTAAGGGGGGGTTGCCTGGCGAAGGCGTGTGTAGTGTCATCGCCTTGGGCTGTTCTCCAGCCAGGTCCACCGACAGACGTGGGGTCGGGGACTCACAGGACCCTCCCTGCACTCGCCGCGCTATGGGGACCGCCGGCCCTTGGGGGGTCTGCCTGGAGCCGCGCGGTGGCCGGCAGGACGGGCGGAGGGCAGTCCACGCTGGGCGTTCCCGGGGCGCCTTGGGTCTGGTGTCCTTGATTCGCCGCCTCACCCTCGGCAGCCTGGGTCGCGCCCCGCATCCGAATCTGTCTCCTTGAGAGCCCCTCTCTGGAGCCGCGGGGAGGAATTCCGCAGTTTCCTTCCCACACAGCCAAAATCCCTCATCTGTCGCCTCGGAACACCGCATCCCACACCCCGAGCCGAGACCTCCCTCGCACGCCAACACCAGCCCTTCCCTCTCCTGCGGCTTCTGTGCCCTGGCTGAGGGAACCCCACTCCAGGGAGAGAAGGAGTATGTTTTATTTCATCTTCAG
>PVKN010034529.1:0-11815 GCA_004027915.1 Capromys pilorides
TGCATGAAGTGCATGGTATTTCAAAGAAACTGGAAAATAGTTATCCAAATATTTAATGAAATGAATGTGTGAAATGGTAATAGAAGGGCTTCTTTATTAGCACATTCAGGGGCAGGTCCAAAGACTTAATTATTTTGAAATAGTAATATGGGAAAAGTGATATTTTGAAATATCTACAATTCTTGTATGTGATGATTATATGTGATTTCTATTGGTGACACAGTCATAGTTACACTGTTATGGTGTGGTTTCTTCCCTCATTCATCACCAGGGGACACATCAAGTTTCAGTTAGAAGTAGAGAGAAATGAGGTGCCCACAGATCTATTTCACCCCTCTGGGGTCACAGTCTTCCTGAAGCCCATTTGCAGACTGCACTAAAAATCTGTTTTCAGTGTTGAGCCAAGACAGGGACAATTCTTCAGAATCCTTTTCTTCTAGATCTGTATTTGTGTCCTTCACTATATCTTCTAGTCTCTTGGACTTGAATGCATTCATTTTTATGCTAGGGACCCCCAGATTTCTTCTTCCAGCCCTAGGCATGTCCCTGGAAACTTCCACTAGACTACAGCTTGGTAGGGTGTCTTTTTGACACCAGATCTTAGTATGTCTGTATAACTACAACAAACTACCATTGACTTGGTGGCTTGAAAACAGCAGAAATTTATCTTACAGTTCTGCAGACTGGAAAGGCCAATACCAAGGGGGTGGTGAACTTGGTGATTGGTGAGATTCCTTCTCCTGGGTCATAGACAGCACTATTTTCTATGTGTTCTCAGATTTGGAAAAGGAAAGGGGTACTAGGAACTCTTTTCATCATTTTATTTTATTATTTTATTTTATGGTACTTGGAATCACACTCAGGACCTCTCGCTTGCCACACAGGCACTGTGCTGCTGAGCTCTGTCTCCAGCACTACCATTGGTCTTTTATTTTATTTATTTATTTATTTATTTATTTATTTATTTATTTATTGCATGACCAGGATTCGAACTCACAACCTTGCGCTTGCCAGGCAGGCACTTGTGCCACAGAGCTATCTCCCCAGTCCCACCATGGGTCTTTTATAAAGACCCTGATTCTGTGGAGCAGAGGCCACTGTTATGTCCTTTCTCTAGGATTCACTCCTAAAGCATCTGTTCCCTGGGGATGCCCTTCCAGTGTGGCCCTAGCATGACTCTTTCGCTTCCTTCAAGTTTCTGGTTAAATACAGTCTTCTGAATGAAGCTGCTTCTCACCACCCCATGTGAAATAATTCCACTGCCTGTCGCAGGTCCTTCCCTGCCTTAGCCTAGCCCTTGTTACCTCTAGATGCACTTAATGTTGCTTCATAATATTCACTCATTGTCCATCCCCTGACTAGAATTGAAGTGCTCCCGATAGTGCAGTTCTGATATCACAGGTGATGTGTCACCAGCATCTGTACTCTGGCACTCAGGAAATATTTGTTCAATGAATTATTAAATGAGTGAATGAATAAATGAATAAAATAGACTACATCTGTTTCCCTAACTCAAAAAGAACACAGAAGTCACTGCTATTATGACCATGAGGCCACCATCTTGGAGTCAAATGGATGATGCCACACCCACACGTGAACAACATGGGACCTCTCCCGACCTTCCCTGAGCCAGAGCTGCGGGAACAGGGAGGCATGAGCCTCCCTGGCTGTCTCCCCTTCACGCCTAAGGAATGTCTGTTTTCACCTGGGCGGGTAGATCAGGAGTTACTTCTAATTGCTAATGACCATACTTTCCTTTTCCCACGTACAAGTGTGTTTCTAGTTAACACACCCTCCCCAATACATTATTAACTCAGTGTTTGCATAAGATTATATTCGTACTATGAGCGTGGCATTTTAAGTTAGTAATGGTGTATCTACCTCTTTTGGCAGCCTATGAATTTCGAGAAGGAAAGAATGATTTTTCTTGGGGCTGTCATAGGACTTAGCTTACAGTAACTACTGATCAGATGTGTGTTGATGGCATTGTTATCTAATATTTAGTGAGTCTTCTGATTTTTTTATATGAAAATGAGGATATTTGCTGTGAGAACTGAAGGTGTTAACATCAGCGAACAACTAGGAATGTCTCCGGAACATAGCAAGTATTTAGTAAGGATTGTTCATTGTCCTTGCTGTTGATGCTGTTGTCATTTGAACATCTATTTAATGTACTAAAGTGCTTTCCTTGAAACAATTATATGTGATGTTAAACCAGCTGTAATCATGATTACGCTTTACAGTTATTGAGTACCTAATCAAATGCCAAGTTTGGAGCTATTTTAAAAATGTATTATCTAATTTTCACAGCAACTATATGGCACAGATACAGACCTCCATTTAGAGAAGCGGTAAGTGAACCAGAGATGTTAAATGAATCACCCAAGGTCACACAGCAAAGAAGTGGCAGAATGGTGAGTTGAACTTCAGCCACTTTGACTCCAGAGTTTTTACTACCACACTGTGGTGTCTCCATTCGAGGAAAGATGAAGTATAAAGTAGAGAGTTGATCATTCCCTGGATCAAAGTCACATAACTCATACATATTAAAGTTGGGAGTTGAGCATTCTTTCCAAGTCTGTGGGCAAGTGAGCTTTCTGGGGCCTAAAAGAGGCTTCCCAAACACATGGTGACCAAGACCATGGTCAGAACTCCAGGTGAGCCCTCAAGGATGAATTAATTTGGTACTGCAACCTGACAGCAGACTGAATAAAGGCAGGCGTGCTCCTCCATCCCAATGGGGAAGGAAGCAGCTACTTAGGTGACTGATTATTTAAGCATAGATAGATGTGCAGTCAGGCTGGGGGCTCGGGGAGCCCGGGATGGGAGTCCTGTCTGAGCTGGGGCTGAGGAATCCAACCACGCTGGCAAGAACCCAGGGCTTGGTCGGGAGGCTGAGGAGTGCTCACTTACCTCACGTGGGAGGGGGCAGGGGGGAAGCAGGTGCACCTGCCTGAGAAGGCAGACTTGGAGAACTCGCAGATACCCCACTCCTTCTGTCGTCCATGCTGCTCTGTTTCTGGGGAAGGTGCACACACCTTGCTGTAGGGACACAGATGTGGGGAGAAAGGCAGTCAGGGCACACATTTTACCTCTCCTTTAAGAGCTGCATTGATTTTCCTAGAAGGAAAAGGCTTCTCTTTGACCTTGTTCCCTTGGGTGGTTTCTTTGGGGTGGGGCATCTGCCAGCTGTGCTGAGGCACATGGGTCTGGCTTGATGCCCAAGGGAAGGCAGGAGGCACAGAGTAGAGAGTGCAGTGGGCAGGCACGGACAGCTCTGCCTGAAAAGGTGACTTGCCGGCCCCCAACTCTGTATCCCCACCTGCTGAGTGGACTTGTGGATTTAGCTCCAAAAGCTCCCTTCAACCTGGCTGCTCCAGCTGCAGAGAACCCCTGAATCCAAGCTGCCATCTTGTCTTGAAACAGTCCTACAGAACTTGTCCACACCCCACACACTTGTTTTCTTCCAAAGGCTTTTACGATATGCATGTCTGTGCGTTTATCTTTTTTTTTTTTTTTTTCTCCAGAACCGGGGGTTGAACTCAGGATCTTGCACTTGCCAAACGGGCACTTGTGCCCCTGAGCTATTTCCCGGGCCTCATGAGTAGATGAGCCTAGATGAGTAAGTTAGATCACCACCAACCCTTCCCAGTGTGCACTGGATAAGCATAAAGCGCCCTTTTATTTTTATTTTTATTTTTTTAATTTTTATTTATTTGTTTGCTTGTTGTGTTTGTTTGTTTCTTTGTTTATTCATTTTGTGGCTGGCTCAGCCTGCCCTGGTGGTGGCACTGGCACAGCATGTGGTGCCGGGGATCGAACTGCAGTCCCCGCAGTTGCCTGAGCCCTCCTAAGCAGGCGCTTTAGACCACTGAACCATCTCGCCGGCCCCAAGTGCCCTTTTAGAAATGAAAACAGCCTAGGTGTGTGATGGGTAGAGAATACGTAGAGTGTGCATATCCAGCGGAACGTTTCACACAGTGTGTCAAAGCAAGGTGATTCCGCCGCATGCAACAGTGTGAAGGAGCCTCAAGGAGGGTGTGTTTGTGAAGGAAGCTGGTCATCAAGTGACAAGCACAGACAAAGACACAATCATGCCCATGGTAGAAATCTAAAGCCAACTTACAGATTCAGAAAAAAAAAATGGCAGTTGATGGGACAGGGAGAAAAGACAGTGAAAATGTACTATTCCACAGGAATGGGACAACTGGACAAATTTTAGGGACAGATGGATGAATTCTAGAGATCTGCTGCATGTCATGCCCATAATCAATGAGAAGATATTGTATTCTTAAAATGTGTCAAGAGGGTAGATTTCACGTTAAGTCTTCTTTGCCCAATAAAATATAAAGAAAAGGAATTAAAATAAGGCCTACCACTAAGCAGTACTTTAAAATTGAAGTCTAATGCAGCAATGAAACTTTGTATGCTTTAATTCATCTGGAAAGGAATTCTTACTAATTCATTCTAGCAACAAGCTAAGTTACATGTACATTATTAATAAATGCTGGAAAGGTATTGTAGATTTGACAATTTGACAATATTCTCCTTATAGAGGAACAACTTGACAATTTTAATTAATATACACAATTTTGTGGCACAATTGGACAGAGTTGACATAAAAGATAAAGTTTTTATCTCACCAGCTTCTTTACATAGTCTTCTGAGCTCACTCTGGACTGGAGCCTGCTCGCCTACCTGCCTTGGGTCTCCATTTGTCCCCCATCCCACTGTACCATGTCACCTTGCTAAGGGCTAGGGATACAAAAGCAGTGAGATACATTCTCTGCCTGTGACATAGCTAGACAGACAGAACTCCACTGAGGAGTGTCTAACCATGCTTTGAAGGCATAATACTGAACGTGCTTTCTGTACATGTTTGACAGAGTGGAAGAAGGGAGAAAAGAAAGAAATGGTGCTACCTTGAGCTCTTTGGAAATGCCTAGGTCTTTCTTCTTTTGTGGTTTTGATGGACTTAAAACAGATGGCTTCCTTGAAGTGCCCTCACTGGATCCTCCTCACTTCTCCATCCAAATTAGACCCACAAGTCACACTGCTCACAACTTTCATCTGTCCTTTGCAGTAGCTCCTGGGCTTTCTAAGCTTGAGTCTTTCTGTAGCTTTTGTTTACTGAATGTCCCATCTGAGATGTTTGGACCACAAGGGCAGAGACCATTCCATCTGGCTCAACACTTTATCTCTGGTGCTTACAAGGTGCATTGATTCTATAAATATGTACAGAGTTCTTTGGAGACATTTGATCCTGTGCTAAGGGCTAGGGATACAAAAGCAGTGAGATACATTCTCTGCCTGTGACATAGCTGGACAGACAGAACTCCACTGAGGAGTGTCTAACCATGCTTTGAAGGCATAATACTGAACGTGCTTTCTGTACATGTTTGACAGAGTGGAAGAAGGGAGAAAAGAAAGAAATGGAAGGAAACAGTGAAGGTACTGTGAAGAAAGGGAAAAAGGGAGAGGAAGAAGGAAAAGGAATAGGAAAGAGACATAGAATATTCAAAAGAAGGAAACAGTTTCACCTAGGAAGTGGAGATGGATTCTCAAAAGAGTTGGTAGTTGATTTTACCCCTAAAAACCCCTGAAGAATAAACAGCCACCTGTTAGATGTATAGGTTTAGGAGGAACATGACATTCACCGAGCTTCTGTGAATGAGATGTTCTGAATGAGGCAGAAGGCAGAGAAGCCAACGAGAATGCTGTAGCAGGAGCTCTGAGAGAGGATATGAAGGCCTGATCTGGGAAGCTGCAGAGAGGAAGGTAGCTCACCAGAGGAGGGTATCTAGAAACATGCAAATACTGCATTTGGGGAGACTATTAGTATGATGTTGGACTGTGACAGAATTCTAATCAACAGTGGCCTAAAGCCACACAGATATCTTTGTTGTGTCACTATTAATAATGTAGCTGCTATTGCTCCAGCAATCTCATTCACTTCAAAGACAGGAAGGATAAGGTTAGTAGTTGGAGTCAAGTCCCTAGGAAACTTTTATTTTAATCGGTGAAGAAATTTCCACAATCTTTCAGCAGATGATTGCTGATGCTTATTGACCAAAATGGTGTCAAGCAGCCATTAGTAGGTGCTAGCAGAGCTGGGGAATCAAGCAGACAGCAAAGGGAAATAGGAGTGCCTAGAAGGGCTCAGACCAGTCATGGTTCACAGGGTGGAGCTTGAGTATTGCTGTAAAACTAGACTCTGTTAGGCAAGAGGATTAACTGTTTGTTGCACAATTACAATGTCTAGCAGAGGATGGGAGGAAGGATTTTTTTTTAACTTAAACTGCCTCCTCTTTGATACAAAATTGGCAGCTTCAATGCTGAGGGACCTGCTGCTTATTCCAGGGGGCCCAGTTCTCTTGGCTCACATATCCCCAGAAAGATGACTGCCCAGGAGCAACGGCTTCTTGGCTTCTTAGGAAATGAGACTGCATTAATAATCTGTTTTCTTGGTATGGGCCATTTGGTTGCAAAATGCTATTGCAGTCATAGCACCATACTTCCTTCCCTCATTTACATTCACTGTTGGTTTAATTATGCTTTTCAGTCAGAACACTTATTAATTTTATAGACCTACTTGAATATTAAATTGGATAAATTCCTTTGGCTTGGTACCTTGAAAAATGTGTTTTTCTGAGCTGGCTGTTGGAACTCACTTTGGTCCTGTGCAATTTTCTTCCTCTTTAAGTTCATTTGCAAATATCACTGTGTTGGTTTAAAGGGCATTCATCATTTCTGAGCAGGAGAAACACTGCAAATGCATTCCAATTTAAAACAAAGTGGGAGGAAAATGAGGAAAATTTTCAAATATCTTATTTCTCATTGGAAGGGGTTAGTCATTTAGGGAGGCATAAAATTCCCTCTAAGTTTCAATAATTCTGTCTTGTTTGTAGAAAAGCTCTGTAGCACATAGTGCACCAAAAGGGCAGGGAGCAGGGAACATTTCTCCATACTCAGTGCCAAAGGAATTCAAGATGAGAACTCAGGTGGTGCATTTACTCATTACATTTCTTAGTCACTTTCTTCATCACTGAAACAATATCTGGGGCCTACAACCTAAAGAGCAGTAGGATTGTTGCTATGACAACGTGACTATGGAGTTCCAAATCTTGGAATTGGCTTGGGGGAGGGGTTTTGAAAGGCTTGGAGATGCCAGACAGAAAAGGCTTAGAGTGCTATAAGGCAAGCTTGATGGGAATTTTGGAGAGAGTTCAGAAAAACAGAATGCTTATTGAAGTATAGACAGTGAAGACCAGGCTCAGAGTGTTTCAGCTGAGAGAACAAACTCCTTTGGCAGCTGAACTCGAGAAAGTTTGTGTTACGCACAGGCAGAAGTAAGTGTGTCTGCAATGTGCTCATGTCCTGAGGCTTTTTTGAGAAAATCAGATTAAACGAGATGGGCTAACTAATCTTTTGGACAAAATTTTAAGGCAGCCCAATGTTTAAGCTATAGCATGGATACTACAGCATGGATACTACAGAAAGAGACACAAGAAGCCAGCCTATTCCTCCTGTGACTGCTGACCAGGCTTTACCTCCCAAAAACACACATAGCTCTGAAGTGAGATATGGATTAACTCACTCAGGAAGATAGTGCTCCACTAATTCAACTTTCCTTAAGCCCTGCCTCTGAGTGCATGAGGCTTTCAGGGAACATTCCAAATCAAAATCCCAACATACCACCCTTGGCCTCCAAAAACTCATTTATATTTCTTTGTTCAAACTGCATATATTCCATCTCTAAAGGTTACCAAAATTGCAATAGTTCCACCATTGCTGGTAAGTGTCATCCAAAGTCTCTTTAGAGACTTAGGACAAACTCATGACTCTGAGACTCTATGAAAAATCAAGAATAAAGATAAACATGGACAACATGCAATGGCATGGGATAAACATTATCATTGCAAAAAAGAAGGCAGGGGCTGGGGAGATAGCTCCGTAGCACAAGTGCCTGCCTGGCAAGTGAAAAGTCATGAGTTTCAACACTGGTCCTCAAAACAAAACAAAACAAAACAAAACAAAACAAAACAAAACAAAACAGGCAAAAGAAATAATTGGGACAAAAGCAAATCTGAAACCCAGCAAGGCAAACATTAAATCCTACCTTCACACATTGACTTCACAGGGAAATAATGCTTGATCCTTCAGACTTTCTTCTGAAACCTGGATGAAACTGTACCTGACCACTTACTCTTCTGTTCAGCATACCCACAAAGCCAGTACTACATGGGCAATGCCAATGACTGCTACCAGGACCACTAGCCAGGGCCTCCTGAATCATGGCTGCAGAGGCCTCTGAGTATTTGTATGGTGGAGCATTGTGAACTGAATCCTGAAAACCCAAGTCCCTAGGCCACCCTTTCCAAGCAAGAGGTCCATTTCTCTTCTGAAATGAAAAGTGCATTGCCTTGCATCCTTAAATTTGTGCTGGGTGGAGTCTTTAAGATTCCTGAGATGTCTTTAAGGCATCTTATTGTCCTGATGCAAAGTACAGTTGTACCTTAGCTCATGAACTTAATTTGTTCTATAAGTTTAGAAAAGATATCCACATTTGTGTTTGTGTGAGAAAGATGGCTATGGCACTGTTTGTCATCCAATGCAGTTTTCAAACACAAACACAATTTTGTCAAGTGATTCTGTTTTTGAACCAAATTGTTTACAAATAGAAGTGTCCACTGTACATGACTCATTTTTTTATGTGACTTATTTTTAGTGCTAGTCTTTTCAGCAGTCAAGCTTTCTAAGGAAGATGGGCTAATTAGTCTGTGGGAGAAAATATTAGGCTGCCTTAAATTTTTCTTCCACAGACTAATTACTCATCTCCCTTTATCTCAGTTTCCCAAAAAGCCTCAGGACATGAAATGTGGACATACTTTGCTCAAGTGTAACACAATACTCTAAAGTCCAACTGCCAAAGGAGTTTGTGTTCTCAACTAAAACACTCTGAGCCTATTCTCTACTATGTGCATTTCTATAAGCATTCTATTTTTCTGAGCTCTCTCCAGAATCTCCCATCAAGCTTCCCTTATAGCACTCTGAGCCTTTTCTATCTGGCATTTCCAAACATTTCAAAACCCCCTTGCACAAGCCAGTTCCAAAGGCTGAAGTAGTCTCAGCAATGGTCCTCTCAGTACTAAATCTGACTTATTTACTTTCTTCATTACTCAGACATGATACCAAAAACCCACAACAAAGAAGAGGAGAGAGATTTTGGTTTATGTTTCCAGTAATATTTGGCTGGTTCCAAAGCACAAGTGGCATGGTGGTAGGGTCTGCTGGAGAAAAGCTGCTCACATCACGGTGGGCAGAAAGCACAGAGTGATGGGAGAGTGAGGGAGAGAGATATGTCCTTCAAGGTCATGCCCTCAGTGGCCTGCCTTTTCTAATCAGATCTAATCTATGGATTAAACCATGGCCCTATGGTCTAACCCCCTCCTCAAACCCCACCTCTGAGTGCATAAGGCCTTGGAAGGATAGATCAGATCTAAACCTTAATATTATTTTCCCATATTTGCTGTGGTTTAGACAAAATACTGTGAGAAATACAATCAAACACAGAAACTCATCTCAAGTTAACTCATATTTTATAAGGTAGAAAGGTGAAGACACTGTTAATAAGCTACAACAAGTATTATAGTCAAAATTATAGATTACCTAGAGAACCACAAATATGACCACAAATCTGAGGACTTCAAGTAGTCTTGCTCACGAGTGTGGGAAACATTTATAGCACACTATGCTAGATTTGTGCTGCTTTGTCCTATTCCTGGTATATGAATCCTAAAGAATTGTTTTTGGGTACAACTAAATTAAACTGGTGATATATACTAATCAAATGATATTAGCTGACAAAATGAACCCTTAATTCACAATGGCTGGGACACAGAGGAAGTGTGTGTGTGTGTGTGTGTGTGTGTGTGTCCTTTGATTTGCTTTCACAAAGATGATATCAAACCCTACATGTTAGAGGGTACCTGCTCTAAGCTAACATCTAAGAACCAAAGCTCCTCCTATCTTTGATTCTGTCACCCCTGAAGGTCTCATGAGTCTCCATTTCCAATTTCTAAACAGAGAAAGAGGGAAAGGAGCTATGAGTTCCCTTGGACAAGAGGAAGTTAATGGACCACAGTCCAGAGTGGCTTTTGATACTGTCTCTTGCATTGCTCATGTTACAAAGCCCCTTCAAAGTGCAAAGGAGGTTGGGAGTACAGTCAGAAGAAATTATGTAGGTTTGGTCAAAACCTGGCAGTATCATTGGAAAAGTGATCTGAAGAAATGTCCCAAAATGATCTGTAAAATGAACAACAAGCACCCCAGTGCAAAAGAATTAAAGAACATTGCAAGTGGAAATCATCAGAGGCCCTGAGTGTGTAGCTCAGTGCTAGAGGGTGGGCCTGTTATGCTGGCTTTGATGCCTAGAACTTCAGCATCAGGCATAAAACTGATGAAGAATCTTGTACACAATGAGGTAAGATTTTGGAGAGGTAGTTAAGTGATTGAAGAGATTTTGCATCATACCAATGAGTTCAGACCTCAAGCTAAAAATAGCTGTAATCTCTTCAAACACCTTATACAAAAGAGTAGTAGCACAGTCTTCTTTATATAAGATGACCTGTATTAGCTATATAGGTCTGTAAGGACCATGATCACACATTGAGATGGAGAGGAGATGATGTACTAGAGAAATCCTGCGAAGGTAAAACACAAGGCTAGGTGGCTGGCTTGACGTGAACCAGTGTCTGTCCTTTCTATGAACTTTATCCTCTACGTCTCTTCACTTTGAATTTCCTTGATAAACTTTTTCTAAATGCTCAGACCAAGCCCAATGTCTAAACCTTAGAATTTGGCATTATACTTGGTCCCCTTGGTTGGGAATATCTGATCTACTACAGTCTGAACCTGAGGATCTTTCATAGGGAGATTATTACTAGATTCCTAAATTGTATGTGAATCAATCAAGAATTTACTTGGGAATTCAAATTTACATGTTCAACTATTATTTATGTTATAGTTGGAAATATGAGCAGCCTCATTTCTTGAGCATAAATCCAGAGATATGTAAAATTTTTTAAGGGTGAGCTTTAAATAGATAGTTAAAGCCAGGCAGAGGTATTAGATGATAAGTGGGTGGTGTGGTATCACCCATATTGGTATTTTTTTATGTGGCTATAATTTTCAATGGTTTTTCCAAGGTATCATTTCATCAACATTGGGGCTGGGGAGATAGCTCCGTGGCACAAGTGCCTGCCTGGCAAGTGCCAGGTTCTGAGTTCAAACCAGGTTCACGCAAAAAAAAAAAAAAAAAAAAAAAGCCAATCATTTTATCAACATTAGTAGAAGTAGGACTTGTCCTCCCATAAGAGGAGGAGACAGTACTACAGAGTAGCATTCCACACTCTGGTCATATAGTGTCTGTGATTTGATCTTACCCTGCATCACTTACCACCCATGTGATTTGTGGAAATCACATAGGAGTTTAGTCTATTCCTCTATAAATGTAGTTTACCGTAGTTCTGGACCTACAAAATTGCTAAGAAATTCAATGAGTTAATTTGTATTCTGCTCTTGACTTATAGTAAGAACAAACTAGTTACAATCTTTATTAGAGAATGGCAAAGCTCTCAAAAAAGTAAGACATGTTATTCAGCTCTCTATGCTCTATGTCCATATCAATGGCAATAAAGTTAAGCTGAATAAATTTAATATTCTATGCTAATGTGTACATGACATTGAAGAGTCAAAAGAATCAAAGGTTGTTGCTTAAATGGAGATCTCATTGGATAAAGCAAGAGCAAATAAT
>PVKN010034530.1:0-11813 GCA_004027915.1 Capromys pilorides
CTCTGGGGGAGGAGTTGGGGGCCTGGTTCCCATGGGATGCCCTTCCCACTCTGGCCTCTCCTTTCCCAGTGGGCCTTCTCTGAGGTGCTGAGCTCTGCCCTCCTTTTCTGGCATGGGAGGTCCCTGCCCAGCAGGCTGCTCAGGCCCCAGGATAAGCCCCTGTCCCTTGCCCACAACTCTTGTCACCAATCTGCCCCCTCCCCTCAGCCCCTGCGGACTGTCCCTGGGTGCTGAGCAGGAGGCAGGGAAGCGGCAGGGTGCAGCCCTGTGACAGGGCCTGGTCAGGAGGGAATGCTGCAGCCCTGCCCTCCTGAGTGACTCCTCACCTGCTGGATGGCGAGATCTCCTGGTCAGCAGCCACCTTTCCGTCCTCCTGGACCCAGCACAGCACACTCTCTGTGCCTTGCTGTGTGATCCTGCTGGGCACTGGTCACCATCGTGACCTTTTCTGTCCCAGCAGCTGCCCCTGGCTGAGTGACCAGGCTAGCTCAGGGCAGAGTCCCGATGGCCCACTCTGTCCTGACATCGGAGCCTTCAGGCAGCCTGTGGAGCCTTCACCAGTTTAACTGACCCTGTTGAGGGACCAACTGCCAGAGGATTCTGATTGGCTGAGTGGTGTGACCCCTTGGCCAATGGAGTGCCATGCGGTTTGTGGCAGGTAGACTCTTGAGGGCTGGGGAAGCACTTTGGGTGGTCTGTGCTGCCGATCTTGTTCAGATCACCCAGTATCTTGACTTATGGTCCCACTTCCTCTCAGGGCCCTGCACTCAGCGCAGCCTCTGGAAGCCTCTTCACTGAGATCAGGGAGGAGACTGATAGGATATTCTGAAAATATCGCATCACTGTGTGCAACATGAGGAAAGAATGGCCCCTTGTCCTCACTCCTACTGGAAGCATGAGGTGTCTTACTTTCCTCAGAGGCAGCCACAGCCTGTCTCTTGACTGAATAATTTGCAATGCCCAGGTGACTGCACTAAACACTGGTGCCAAGCTCTGCCCTTGCCTGCCACCCTCCATTAGCCCTGTCACCTCCCAGGCCACAGTACTGTGGGCACACAGGGAACATTTGTCCTGGTCGGCCCAGGCTCCTGGTGCCCCTGGTATGTGACCTTCCAGTCAATCCCATTTCAGCACTAGGCATGTGGGGATCCACACTCAGATGGGTTCTTTCTGTGGAGCAAATTGCCAGGGAGGCTCACAGATGCTTCTCTGCTTTAACTCCCTGAGAAGGGCAGCAAGTGGGAACAGAACTGGGGTACCCAGCCCCTGGGGCTTCTTCCAAACCTGCCACCATACTACACCCCAGTCTTCTCTCAGCTCAGGGACCAGAGGTCTGGAGCCAGAAGTGCAGTAAACTCACTCTGCTCTCCACTCAGCTCAGCTGCCGCGCAGAGTCCGTGGTGTCCCACCAGCACCCACATCTAGCTGTCTGCTGGGGAGGCAGCGGGGGGGAGGGGCGGGGCAGCTGGTCCAGGTACTGGAGCCTGCTGCTTCCCACAAAAGCGTGATTGAAATAGTGACATTAACAGAACAGTGTCATACAGCTAAAACTCCACCATGTAGCTTTCTCTTTCTTTGGGCTCTAGCATCGCCCATGACTTGGAAGTTGGTACAGATTGCCACCCTTTTTATTTTCATATTTTAATGACTTGGCCCTGTATCATGAACGGTGTTGTCAACTTCCCTCCTGGGTTTCAAAGCCGTAAGTGCATGACCACACTGCAGGCGCTGTCGACCTCCTGCCTCCACACCACGCTCCAGCCCTGCAGGTCAGCTCCAGGGAAGGAAAAGGAATAACAAGTGGAAATAAAGTGACAGGAAACTAGTGGCACCATGACTCTGGGGGCCTAATAGCCCTATAGAAACAAGCAGGTAGGCCTGGGGGGCCTGGGTTCCCATGTTCCCTTGGAGGGGTCATAGTCCAGACTGATTCTGCATTGCTTTGTTTTGAGACAGTCTCACTACAGCCCAGGCTGGCCTCAAACTCAAGTCGACTGATCCTCCTGCCTCAACCTCCTGCCTGCTAGGGTTACAGGGATGTGACACCACATCCAGCTTTAGGCTAACTCTGTGTGGTGCTGTTCTGTTCTTGACCCCGGCCACTGCACTCCACTTCCGACCTGGTGAATGTGACAACTGGCCCCCAGGCCAGATTCCACAGGATAGACCCACACATTGTCACCCTTTGAGCTAGCTGGTTTCACTTGCTGTCAGGTCTTCAGGTTTCATCTGTGATCCAGACAGCTCTCCCTCCGAAGCCAAGGGGCATTCTCCCTGTGGTTGCCTTGTGAGGGCTGGGGCTGTGCCAGCTCTACCAGGTTCCCACTGACGGCTCCCCTCGGTGACCTCTGGACCAAGCTCCCTCCCTGGGAGCCAGCTCCTCACTTGCAGGGGGTAGGTGAGTGGGGGAAGAGTGGAAGTCTGAGGGCCAGGTGACATGGTGAGCAGGAGGGCAGCCCTGTTTGTGGTAGGTGACACCCCGAAGACACACAGGCTTTGGCAGGAACCTCGGTGCCTGGCGGCCAGTCCCTTAGCCATTGAAATCAGAGTGAGGGAAACATTTGCTGGAGGAATCTATGCAAAGATGCCTGTCTTTGGGCCACTCTCCTGCTCCCCAACTCGCCAAGGCTTCCTGGTGTCTTGAGGAAACCATCTTTAGGCCTCATAGAAAAGACAACAGTCCAAGAAAAAAGCCAAGAGCATTCTTCAAACACACGCCAAGCTCTCCTGCCTGTGCCAAGCTTCTCCCAAGCCCTCTGTGTCAGGGTCCTCATGTCAGGGCCACCAGAGTTCGCTCTCTTGTTGATTTCTCCAGAGCAAGCACCTCACTCTTCCTCCTGCCGTGACCTGCAGCAGGCCCCGTGGGATCTGCAGAAGCAGCTTCTTCTGTCTCCCTGCATATTTCCCCCTGCCAGCCCCTCCTGCTGAAGAATGGAGTCTCCATGTCTCACCACATAGGACCTGGCTCATCAAGGGCTCCCCAGCCAGTACAGGACTCAGGAAGCCTGTGTCAGGCAGGGTGGCGGGACCTGCCCTACCACTGCTTGGAAAGCTGGTGTTGGGGCAGTCACATGTGGGACTGCCTCCTACTGGGGCTACCATCAGGATGGAGAGAAAGAATGAGGCCTAGAGGGGAGAGGGCCTCTCCCTGTGCCCCCTCCCAGTGACTCCCTGACTCCCAAATTTCTCCTTAGAACTCAGGCCCTGCTGTCCCAGGGTTGCCGCCAGGGTCTCTGGCTGCAGTAGCTTCCACCTCTCTGTCCCCCAGCCTGGGTCACTGTGACTCTGCCTCAGTTCATTTGCAGGTCCCAGGAGCAGCGATCTTCTTATTTGCATTACTGTGACACAGGAAATGGCCTTGCTTACCAGTCGCTTATCTGAGGGATGCAGTTCAAAGGGACTACATCCTGTAGAGAGTGAGTTAACAGGGGCTGAACCAGCCACAGAGGGCCCCATGAATCCCCTGCCTCTCAGATGACTTAGAAGGACTCTAATCTGGTTGGCCACCTGAGGGCGCTCAGGGCACAAAGATCCCGGGGCTGCCTTATAGCTCTTTTTAAACAAATATTTAAATATTTTATATTAAAAACATGCAATTTACAATAGCATCAAATTATGAAGGATTTAGGAGCAAATACCTTTCAGCAAATGTACCAATTCTATGTGGAAAATTATAAAACTTTTGTTAAAAACCATGGAAGACATTTACTGGGTGCCTTTCAGATAGATGCCCGCCAGCATTTGGCTGATGTTTGATGGCAGAACCAACCCCTCCAACTTGCTCGTGGTCTACTGGAGGAGGACAGACCCTAGTGCTACCCCAAGGAGCTGCACCTTTGCTTGTGGCTAGGAGGTAGAGGCAGGGATGGTCCGCTGGGGCCCTTGTGTCCGACATGCAGAGGAGGCCTCTTTCTGGCAGGGTGAGCTACTTCTGCATGTCTGACTGGGCCAGCAGACCCCTTCCCTGTGTTCCTAGGATGGCAGAGGGAGTCTGTGCTTAGGGGGACAAATACCTTCCACTCTGTCAGGTTCCAATCCCTGAAATCGTGGCTGGCCCCAGGGACTCCGGCACTTAACCTGACAGAGCTTGCCTCGGGCTCTGAGCATTGCAATTGCAGCTTGCTGCATTTCCCTGGGTAAGCAAAGGCAGGAAAACTCACAGGTCTGCAGCCTGCTGGCTCAAGGTAGGACAGGATGGCAGCAGTGCAGTGAGGGCAGAGGCTCCCAAGTCCCAAGCTGGTCTCGGCTTTAACTATCTCTAAAGTGCGTCATTAGGAACTCTTTCTCTCCACTGCACCTGGTTGTCCTCTTTTAAATGTCTGGATTTGGCTGAGTGTGTGGTGTACACCTATCATCCCAGCACTCTGGGAGGTAGAGGCAGGACGATGTGGAGTTCAAGCCCAGCCTGGGCAATTTACCACGTAGTAAGACCCTGTCTCAAAATTCAAATTAAAAAAGGGCTGAGGGTGGCGTGCATGAGAATGCCCTGGGCTCAATCACAATACTGGGAAAAAACCCCAAATAACAAACCGTGGGTATAAGCCCTGCGTGTTTGGGATGTCGTCATCAGCCCTTCTGACCACACCCCCCTCCCCGGGTTGGTTGAGGGGAAGCTGCTGTGGAACCATCGCTTTCTACAGCAGGACTCGCTGGTGTCCTGGAGGTGCTCCAGAGAGAGTGTTTGCTGTGCAGTTCCTACAGAGTGTGACTGTGCACAGAGACTGTGTGAAGTGCTGCAGGAGGTAAGCAACAGGCCAGGCGAAGAGACTGACTGGGCAGAGGTGCATCCTGGAGGAGTTGAGACCAGGAAGGAGGAGGATAGAGCCGGCGCTGCTGCAGGATTTCATAAGCTAGACAGGACAGACCTCTGCAAAATGTCAATAACTAATGTGTCCGGCTGGTTCTTAAACTTTGCTTTCTGCAAACTTGTCTCTATGTGACCCAATTTTAATTGACAAATAATAATTTGATAATCAACAGGCAGGGTCACCAGCCTCTCAGAACACAGGTGGGGCAAGGGTCATTTCTCGCAAAAGTTTCTGTCCCAAGCTGCGCATGCGCGAGGCCCAACGGGTGGGTCGAGCCCAAGGTGGGGAGGCCCTGGGAGGGACCTCAGAAGCTTGGGGCTCTCCCTCCTCTGCGGGTGGGCAGGAAGGCCGTTCCAGTTACAGCAGTAAGTTATAACACACATCAAATGAGGTGATGTTGGGGAAAACAGTTCGAGAATAACAAAATTGTGCAACTGAGGAAAGAATAACTCCGTGTCAAGCTGCCGGTTCCCGGCCCTCACTTGTTAGCAGCAACCACAGAGGGAAAAATGAAGGGCGGATGTGCGAGGGAGAGCAGAGGGCCGAAGAGCCTACTGATGGCAGCCAGAAATGTGGCTGCCCTTCCTAGAGCCTGAGCCAAGGGCTCGCTTTCAAAATAGCGGGCAATCTGGGCGGAGCTCTGGGAGGCTAAGGCTGGAGGATTGCAAGATGATTCACCTGGGCCCTGCCTCAAAAAAAAAAAAAAAAAAAAAAAAAAAAAAAAAAAAAAAAAAAAAAAAAAGAAAAAAAGCAATGAAGGGCTAGAGATATGTAGCTCAGTGCGAAGGCCTGGGCTCAGCCTGTGTTTTGGTCACTTTCACTCTGGGACAAAAGATCCAACACCCACACTGAATGGAGGAGAGACTTACTGAGGATAAGCTGTGGTTTACTGGCGCCAAGGCAGAATGGCCTGGACACAGAGCAGTGGCTGCAAGCAGGGTGGCCAGGAAGCAGAGAGATGGGGGCGGGCATGCCAGGCCACATCCCCAGAGACCCTCTTCCCACCAGTCCCCACCTCCTGTGGTGAGTTCAGCTGTGGCTCCCAGGGTCAAGTTGCCCCCAAAGCCCCACCTGTGAGAGCATGAGGTTTTGGGGGGAACCTCCCAGCTCCAAGCCACAACCCTCAGGAGCACACACACAGGAATTATTTATTGTTGTTGGAATGCAGACCAACATTTCTATGGCTCTGCATGGAGGTCGAGAGGCCTTTCAGGTGGAAGACGCAGGACTCCAGAGTTAAACCATGGACAGGGAGGCACCACGGGGAACCTGTGAGCACGTCAGCAGAGAGTACTCTGGAGAGAGAGCCCCGCAGAGCTGCCCGCTGGGCCTTGGCTACCACAACCCGGGCGTGGATTGGCTGCTTCCCTGTGGCTCAGGCTACAGGCCTGAGGCTGCAGACTTTCTGAGCCAGAACAAATCAATTTTTGTTTCTGAAAGCCTTACATATTGGAGGAAAACCTAAAGCCCTAGAGCAAATGGAAGCTCTGCAGGAGGACTGCTAGTAGAGTGCTCAGAAATTCACCCCTGGAAACCTTCTGATAGTTGACATCAGGGGCAGCAGAAAACAGTCCTGGATGGCATCTAACCCAAACTGCAAGCCTCGGTTTGGCATTGTTTGGACATCTCCTGGGATTTGCGTTCTAATTCACATTCAGCACCTTCTGCTTTCTCCTGGATGAGCACCATGAAGGATCTTTCCTGGGACCCTGGGAACTTACTATGGCTTTCCGTTTCCAGGGATTCCATCTAGAATATCTTATTTCTCAGAGTTTGTATTCAAAGTTACATACATGAGTGACAAGGGCTTCCTCATTGTTCCTGGCAAATCATGTTAAGTGACTCCTCAGTGGTCAGAATTCACCAAGGGCTCCAGCCATCAGTGAATGACCCGCCTGTTAGTGACTCAGGAGGGCCTGCTTGGTGACCAGCTGGCTCCCAGTTATCCTGTGCCAGTGTTGTAAGGCGAGGAAGTTGATCCAGGTAACTCTGAAAATCCCTTCCAACCAGAGGAACTCTTTGGTTATCGAGGGTGAATGAAGGCATCGGTTATCATAAATAAACTTGTGGGAGATGGCTGAGTCGGAGATGGAGCGCACTCCAGCACCAAGAACATGGAGCTCCAGGGGTGAGCCATGGAAACAAGTTGTCAGGCCTAGAGCAAGGCCTCGCCAGCAGGTGCCTGGCCTCGATGTTCTTCCCTGTCAGCCACAGCACAGAGACTGCTGAGAATGTTTCTGAGACCTTGCGCTGTGGACTCCATCACTCTCTTCCCCTGTTTACAGTGTATAAATAAAGAGGCGGCCATGCTGGGTTGTTGCTGCCTCCCCGAAAAAGAGGTCAGGTCCCACCTGCTGCCAGATTTCCTTTCCTTTCCTTTCCATTCTACTCTTTTTTTTTGTACCAGAAATCAAACTCAGAACCTTATGCTTGCCTGGCAGGTTCTGTGCTGCTGAGTTATATTCTTGGCCCCCAAAGCTTTTCTTTTAGTATGTCTCTATAGTTCTTTTCTTTTCTTTTTAAAATTTTTTATAATAATGAATACATGAATACATTGCATATTGTTGTCTTCATTGTAGTTGTTCAGAGTACAAGATCAGACATGATTTCTTGTCTAAACATTAGTACAGATCTTTCTTTTCATTGCATAAAGAGAAATTAGCTGTATATATAGTCCAATAGGGACCAGGGAGATGGCTTAGTGGTCTAAAGCGCCTGCTTAGGCAAACTTAGGCAACCACAGGGACCATGGTTCAATCCCCAGCACCATATGCTGTGCCAGCCCCACCCCCAGGGCAGACCGAGCCTGCCATAAAGCAAACAAACAAACAAATCCATATAATCCAATAGTCCATAACAGTAGTGGATTATCAGTACATCTGGTATTATTGGAAGCTGTTGACTTGAGCCTTTTACAACTTAGCATATTAATATGGTTTTCCTTTTTATACCTCATGGTTAGACTTTTCTGCTGGATGGTTAAGACCAAAATAAAGTAAGACCCATATTACAAAAAAAAAAAAAAAAAAGTAACTTTTATATCTGACAAGATCAGTCAGGTCCCCTCAGGATTTATCCTGAAACCATGTACTACGGTTTGCAGAACTTTTGTCTGTGTCAGCCATCTGGATGAATCATGGCCATTGCTTGACCAATTTTCTCTCTGTGAAAGCCTGAGAGAATGCTTTCTCTCTAGGTGACTCTCCTTAGGCATACTGTACAGCATGGATCACTTTCTTCTGTGGCCCCATAATCTCCTTGAACAGAAAATTTGGGACTCCACTGAGTTATAGACTGTTACAGTACAAGGTTTTATGTCCTGCATCCTCACTGACCTTGAAGGGCTAGAGCCAAAATATTGGCTATATTTGTGATTCTTTTACTCTAATTATTTGGGCTGCCAACTTAAGTTGTCAACCCTCCACAAGAGAAGCTTAATGATATTATTCCCTATAATATAGGCACTTGAGCTTAACATCACTATCTTTCTGAATATCAAATACCTTAGACATAACAGGAAACATATTTTCCATCAATTTTTTTTATTTTTTATTTTTATTTTTTCAGTACTGGGGATTGAACTCAGGACCCTGCACTTGCCGGGCAAGCACTTATTCTACTGAGCTATCTCATTGGCCCCCTCTATCAATTGTTGATATTCTAAACTTTAAATTTCTATAAAATCTGAAAAAAAATTGTGCATTCTTACACAAAGATTTAGGAACTTAACCAATTACAAAATTGCAGTGGTACACTTCTATGGCTTTTTTTCTTTTTTAAAACTTTATTTATTTATGTTATGGCCGGCTCAGCCTGCCCTGTGGGTGGGGCTGGTGCAGCATGTGGTGCCAGAGATGGAACTGTGGTCCCTGTGGTTGCCTAAGCTTGCCCAAGCAGGTGCTTTAGACTGCTGAGCTATCTCACCGGCCCTCTTTCTTTTCTCTTCTTTAAGACAAGGAAAAATACCATAGGATTGACCTGCTGCAATTTTGTATATGGTTAGATTTCTAGATTTCTGTGTAAAAATGTGTAATTTTTTTTATCACATTCTGTAGGGATTTATTAGTATATCAATGATAGATGGAACATACTCATTCCATGTTAAGTCTAAGGCATTTAATATTTGGAAAGACAGTGATGTTACACTCAGATATCTATGTTATAGAGTAATAGTATCCCTAAGCTTCTGTTCTGGAGGATTAGCAACTTAAGTTTACAGACCAAAAAATTAGAGAAAAAGAAGGGCTACAAACATAGCCAATATTTTGGCACTAGCCCTTCAAGGTCAGTGAGGACTAGGACATAAGAGAACCTGTACTGTAACAACCTATAATTCAGTGGTATCCCAAATTTTCTGTGCAATAAGATTATGGGAGCACAGAGGAAAGGAATCGACAATGTATAGTGTGCTTAAGGAGAGTCACCTAGAGAGAAAACACTCTCAGGCTTTCACAGAGAGCAAAATGGTCACTCAATGGCCATGACTCATTCAGATGGCTAACACTGATAAAAGTTCTACAAAACACTGTACTTGGTTTCAAGGTAAACCCTGAGGGGATTTAACTGACCTTGTCGGATATAAAAGTTACATGTTTTATTATATAGCTCTTGCTTTATCTTTTTTCTTTTTTGTACTGGGAATTGAACTCAGGACCTTGTGCTTGCCAGGCAGATGCTTATGCCATTAAGCTATTTCCCTGGCCCTATAGCTTTTCCTTAATCTCCCATCTGCCCTTCTCAGGACCTGCTGGCTGTGTGAGTCATGGCATAAACTTATTCTCTGGTTCCTCATCAGTTCTGGAGTACCCATTCTGCATTATCAGCTTTCACCTTCATATCCGTCCACCGTTGTGACTTTTCTCTCTTCTCTGTACCCCCAAGGCTAGCTCCATCATGGTTGGGAGACTCAACTTTCAATCTCAACTAGCAGTGAAAGCTGAGCAAGTCAACTACATCCCTGAAGCCCAGCTGTCCCTCTCGCCCTGCAACCTTGAGTTTCCAGGAGAAAGATGGGTAATGAGTGGGGAAGAGGACGTAGCTTCTAAGTTCCTCAGGGGAGAACAGCCCTGGGAGTCCAGCATGCATCTTGTGATCCTGGCCAACCTGTCCTTCCCTTCCACACACCGTAGTCTCTACCAGAGCTCCAGCGCCTACCCCCAATCCTTGTGGTAACAGCTATTCCCTGAGCTCACCCATCACTGAAACATCAGGAGACCAGGGGCTGTGGGTACTGAGGGCTCAGAGTTAGACCCTGACACAAGCTACCTTTGAGCAGGTGCAATAGAAACACATAACCCGAGTTCTTAGAACTTGGTTGAAAGTTTTAGCTTTCCCTGACCTCTTAATATGACAGCTACTGCTTTAGTGTATGTCAAGATAATTGACCTCGGTGGGTGAAGCACCATTCAGAGTGAAAGCACTTGAATTAAGAAATATTTTATTTTCCTTGGGGTCTTTGAAAGCTTGGAGGAAAATAAAAGCCCTAGTAAAATAATAGAGAGCAAACTGGTGCAATTAAATGTGATTTACCACGACATAAGTATCACTTTCAGCTAGCGTCAAATTAAAGCATTTAAGAAGATTGCTGAAAAACGACTTTTTTCTTATCTAAGTGAAATGCTGGCATGGGCAGCCTCCAAAGGGAAGCTGCCAGATGCTGCTTTATGTGCTTGGCATGTTTATGCCCAACAGCTCCTCAGAGGTTGTGAGTTTTACATTGTCTGTAGAATTGCCACCTCATTAAAACTGCCTCAGAAACCCCCTTGTAAAGGATAGAGGTAGCTATCAACACGCCTGTGTTGCCTGAATTGCACTTTAGACACCTAGGAGTTATTTTCAAGAATGTATTTATATTACCTTGAATTTTCTGTGTTTTCAGGAAAAACAGAGGGATGATTTAAAAGTCAGTTTATTTCATCAGTGTTTTTCTTTCAACTGCTAGGAGCTAAAATAATTGCTGCAATTTGACCTTTTTTATTGATATGAAATACACAAAGCTCCACATATAATTTTATTTTAGCATTGACAATGGTTCCAACTCAGGTTTCAGTGGATCTGTGTAAGTATGGATGATGTGGGTATAGAAAAAGGCGGCAAGATAGAAAATTTTAGTTTCATGAGCAAATTTTAAAAAGTAATGCTGGGCCCCACCCCCAGGGCACACTGAAACCCTGACTGAGACTGGGTGTGGTGGCGCACGCCTATAATCCCAGCGCTCGAGAGGCTGAAAACAGGAGGATCACTACAAGTCTGATCTGTGTAGTGAGACACTGTAGACCCTACACCAAATATATTAAAAAAGTAATGCCCAGAGAGAATATTAGCATGGTTTACTCCAGGGTCTTGCCAAGTCTCAGTTTTGCTCAGGTGCCAGAAGTCTTGGTTCCTAGGAGAAAAATAATGTGGAGGTTCAAAAACAGTGACCAAAATACAAAAAATGAAAACAGTGGCCATAAAACAGAAAAATTTCCTAAGTATCAGGACCCGTGGTGAATTACAGATGACAGATTGAATGAATTGATAACAGTGTGTCAAAGATTGAGGATATGGAAAGTTTTCTTATTTAGGGACTGAGGATAGAGCTCAGGGCAGTCTCACTGGGCTTTGTCATATATATATATATATATATATATATATATATATATATAGAGAGAGAGAGAGAGAGAGAGAGAGAGAGAGAGAGAGAGAGAGAGAAGGTCTAGCTAACATGCCCAGGCTAGCCTCAAACTTGCTGTCTTCCTGGCTCACACTCCCAAGTCAGTGGAATTAGCCATCATGTCTAGTTTGCAGAGTTTGTTGATGACCATTTATACAGATCTTTTGTCTTTTTTTTTATTAATATATAGTTGCAATGCATAATGATTATATTTATCATGGGGGTTTATACACATATACAATACATTGCCTCCCTTATTTCAAGACAGGGTCTTGCTATGTAATCCCAGTGGGCCTTGAACTTGCTGTAATCCTCCTGCCTCAGCTTGCTGAAAGCTAGAACACAACACG
>PVKN010034531.1:0-11810 GCA_004027915.1 Capromys pilorides
AGGGGCTATTATAAAATGATAATAATGTTATTTTGAGTTCCTTCTCCAAATCATTGAGACTTTTAAAACAGTACAGCTAGAGGTGGGCTAGTGCAAGAATTATATTCGTCTCATTTTATTTCATCCACTTTCTTCTCTCCCTCTGCAGTCTCCCTCACACTCAGCTGCCTCTTTTACCCAGAGATCTGATCTGAGATGATTGGACCATGCTCAGACAGCTGGCCAATGGGAAGTCAGCTTCTGGACCAGCTGGGCCAATCCTCCTCCTAAGCGCATTTACCTGGGAAGAAAGAGAGACTGAGCCAGCCTGCAGATGGATCCTGATGGACTGAAGGTCATATGGAGTCTGGGGGGGAGGGGAGTTGGTCATGAAGTTGAAGTCATGAGGTTACCGGAAGCAGCAGAAATTGCTTGGAGAAAAATGGATGAACAGAGCCAAGACACAGAGAGACCTTGGGGTTGAGGGAGTGATGGAGTCCACTACCCTGGTCTAGACCCTTGTGCTCAGATAACACTGGCTTGCTGGCCTCTGATGCTTGGGAGCTCGTTTGCTATTCATTTTCCTAATCTTTGAAGGCAGTTTCTCTCCCACCCCAACTAATTGCAGACCAAGATAACTACACCAAATGTCAAGTACAGGCTACAAGGTAGTTTCCCACTCCTTCAGCATCACACCAAGTCACCCAGACTTCAGAGATCTGTAGGCCAACTTAGGGATGGTGTTAGGGACAGGTGAGGCAGCAGGCATGAACATGTTAGAAGGTGTCCCTGTCACAGCTTGTAAATGCCCAGCACCCAATTTGGCAGTTTCTGATAGCATTTCCCATTTCTTTTCCCCTTGCAGGCCAGTAAGTATGTTCCACCACGATCAGGGCTCAGCAGCCTCTCCACATAGTGGCCTCCAAATCTTGAGGGTCACCATACCAACAATCTGGTCTCCTCCTCTGCTCATGATGGGTGAGGACAGAACTTTGTAGGAACCACTGAACTGGAAGTTTATTTATTTGGTTTTTTTTTTTTTTTGATAGCTTGCTATGGTAAGGCTCTATGCAAGATGCTAGAAATACAGCAGAGAGCTAACCAGTGAATCTCTTATCTGTGTGGAATCATGTCCTGGGTGGGGGAACTCAGGAACCATGAAGAGTGCAAGCAGGACAGTCTTGGAGAACCACTTGCGATGGCAGGGTTGAAGAAGAATCCAGCTTCTACAGACTGCTCAAGAAGGACCTCTGCCAGGAACGACAGAGGAAATAGCATTCACAAAGCCCTTTCAGGTAAGGGGTTTGGGGAGATCAAAGGATTCAAAGACCGCACAAAGGGCTGGCGAGATAGCTCAGCAGACTAAGTGCCAGCTTAGGCAAGTACAGAACCAGGGTTCAATCCCCAGCACCACATGCCATGCTGGTCCTACCCCATGGTGCACCAGTCTGGCCACCAAGACTTGGCGTGGTAGTGCACACCTGTAATCCCAGCACTGGGAAGGCTGAAAACAGGAGGATCACTATGAGTCTGAGCTGCGTAGTGAGACCCTGTACCAAATACGTGAATTAAAAAAAATAAAAAAAATAGCACAGTTTGTGGAGTAGGTGGTGCCTCCCCCATGCACCTCTAGGTGTCTGCTCTCTCAGATGGTTTTCCTCTTTTTGGAGGTATTAGTCTTCCTTAATGCTTTGTCCCCCAGCCTGTTGGTTGTAGTTCCGCAATGTCTCTCCCATTCTAACTCCTCCTCCTCTGTCCCCCAGTTGCTGGTCCTCTCTGTCACCACCCAGCCTCTGGAGGCCACTGTCCAGCCCTGGGGGAGCAGTTGCAGCCTGTGTGCTGTTGTGGCTCTGTGTCCACTGCCTGCCATCATTCTCCAAGAAGTTTTCACGAATGCACGTACGACATGTCCCTCTCTGCCCCACCCCTGTATCTCCTCTCCTCAGGCTGCCACGATGATTACTTGAAAAGAGAATCCAATTGTATCAACAGCCTACAAATCCTCTGGTGACTGATTTCCACTGCCAAAGAAATCAAGACCCTCGAAACCGCCTTTAGAAGTCTTTAGAATTTGATCCCGATCTGCTGTGGTGACTCATCCCCTGAATGCTAAGCCCAGGCACTTGGAAATACTATATCCTGGTGACACCAAGAGCTCCTTTCACTGTTCCTCTGGGATTTCCCACATGCCAGCCAGGCCAGACAGTCCTGGTTCTTCAAACCCTAGCTCAACTGTCACCCTCTCATGTCCCTGATGGCGCCATCTCTTATTAGAGGCACGCCACTCCATCAAGCTCAGCACTTCTTCTTCATATTGCCTGGCCTGTATCTGTCTCTCCAGAGAGATGACCCCTCCCCAACACCCTGAAGTCACAGGAGACATGTCTTACTGATCCATCTTTGAGTATCCAGCTATTAAAATGGAAGTATGTGGAAAATTTGTAACGTGAGGTAAAGTCTCCTGACGTCTTGCAATGTGCCGCCTGTTTCACGCTATCGGCTCTTTCATTCTCAAAATAATCCTAAGAGGTAGGTCATGTTATAGTTCTTATTTTACAGCTGAGGAAACTGAAGCCAAGAGAAGTCAAATGCTTTCCACAGTAATGGAGCCACCACGCGCATCGCAGCCTAGATTCGGTCCCAAGGAGTGAAAAACCACTGGGGTCTGAGCCCCATTTCACCACAGCTGGGCCACTGAGGTCATGACCTGGGCTTCAGTCATGGATCAAGACTCCTCAGGGTTGAGAACCCTGACAAGAAAGCAGCCTCACGTGAATTATTTGCTAAATAGATAAATTGATACACTTTCAGAACATGTGCTTGCTGTATATTAGCACTGGAGCCCAGAAATGATTCTGGTGATGCTCATCATTTTCTTTTTTCTTTTTTTCATGACATCTTCACACAGCTCTACATCCCCAGTTCATTTTCATTGTTGTTGTTTTGAGACAAATTTTCCCTAAGTCACCCAGTTGCCTGGGCTTGGCTTGAATTTATGATCCTCCTGCCTCAGCCCCACAGAGTGCTAGGATCACAGAAGTGATTCTCCTCTTAAGGGAAGTTTGGCAGTCAGAGAGCAAGATCCAAAGTCATTTAAGTAGGGCACTAGATATTAACCTTCAGGGTTAATAATTGAAAAATACAGTGAATGTTTCAATTAAGAATATTTATTACAGGGGCCTGCCAGATAGCTCAGCGGACTAAAGCACCTGCTTAAGCAAGCTTCGGCACATTCAGGGACCACAGTTCAACAATTGGGCACCATGTGCCATGCCAGGCCTTCCATAGGGCCAGCTGAGCTGGCCAGAGTCCAGGCGTGGTGGCACACGCCTATCCTCCCAGCACTAGGGAGCCCGAAAGCAGGAGGGTTACAATGAATCTGAGCTGTGTAGTGAGATCCTGTACCACACACACACACACACACACACACACACAGAAATTGGCAAAAACAATACATGTGTTTGAAGTAAGAAGTATTTTGAGGGGCATTAATGGTGATGTGTCTTTTATCGCAATCCATTTTTAAAAAGTTTAAATATTCACTGCACATTTAGATGAGCCCTCTTTCACGGTCTGTCAGTGCAGGTGTGGAGACAGTGGACGTGACTGACTGAGGCTGTGTGCTTAGGCCAGTGAACCTTCAGGCCACGAGCTGCACATCAGGGACACGAAGCCGGAATAGCAGGCAGCATCACGTAAGCACAGAGCTCTCATGGGTTTCCTGAAAGCACCCATCATCAAACCCCAACACTTTGCCAGGACTTGTCTTGGGCTTTCTACATACTGTGGCAACGAACTGGAGGAGTGGCCCTATGGCTTCTCAAGGGTGGAAGGGGCCAGTGTGGGCACCCGGTAGTTCTGGCTGAGGCCTTTATCACCTCTCTGGGGGTCTCCTGAGCTTCAGTCCACCCCAGCCCTCATGATGAAGCAGCTAATGAAGCCAGACTCTGACACTGCTTCATCTCCTTAACCAGATTTGCTGAGTAACTAGCTGCCGGGAGCTGGCCCTTTGCCTGTCCCTGCCTCCCCAAGGGCTGACAGTGGGCTCCTTCTGAGGGTCTCCTGCCTTACCCTTGGCTCCCCTAAGTCTACCCAGATGTTTCTGAGTGATTTCACAGCATCATTTGTCCAGCACTGTTTTACATTTTCGGACTGCTGTGTCTGCTTGACCTTTCCCAAGACTTGGAAGGAAATGCCTCTCTTCCACATGCAGGACACCCAGGTTGAATTCAAGAAAAATCTCTCCTTTTCTTTCTCTCTCTTTTATTTACCCCTCCCTTGTCTCAAGAGAAGCCCTGAATCTATTTATAGACAACATTTAGGTTCTAGAACTTATGCTGCCAGAAGAGTCTTCCTAATGGGAAATCTGATGGGGCCTCCCACTGACAGTAAAGACCACCCCATCTGCAGCAGGGGACGAGTGACACTCCCAGCCCAGATGGAAAGAAATGTAGCAGATTGTGGCTTGATGTATATTCATTGCTTATTTAATATTTGAGCATCTTTTTCTAAAGATATTTCTATTGAACTCACTTGTGGTGGAACCATCTGGAAAGTATCAGGCCTCGCCCACTGAGGTAAACCCCTATTGCGTATTTTTCCCTTTTATGTGAGCCCAGTGGGCATGGAGTGTATATCTCCATGTTTAGCACAGTCCCTTGCCAAAGCAGCCCTCAACCATATGACACTCTCTAAATAAATCATGCTGTATAGGCCATTAGCCACCCCTCCAAATTGAAGCTAGCAGAAAATTTCAGTGGGGCTCTGAGGAACCTCCAAGACTTCTTGATGTGAGGTCGTTTTTACATTCTAAAGCAGTGGGTTAGGATTTTAGGAGAAAGTAAGCTGTCCTAAAGCTCATTTGTTGGGCTGGGAGTACAACTCAGGGGTGCGGCATGTTCTTAGCATGCATAAGGTCCTAGCTTCGGTCCAGCATCCTCCTGAAACCAGCTAAAGATGCCAAACAAATAAAAATAAAACAACCTGCATTCCAAAAAAACATCACAAAGAAAGGAGGTAAATCCAACTCATTTGTGCTTGTATGATCAGTTTTTAAATTGGGCCAAATATTTTCCAAGGTCTAAAGCAAGACCTCTGTCTACACCTACACGTTCGAGGTTTAGGCAGCACTTGGGGGACCTGGTGAACAGGGCCAGCAATAGGCCACAGCTAAGTGGATAAGCAGAAGCTGAAAAACCCTCCCTGTGGCTGACAGGAATGGGTGCAGAAGCACAGATTTCTTGGGAGAGGGTGTGACCCATGAAGGTTTTTTGGTAGGTTTATCATTCTTGAGTTTTTAAAGTGTTCACAAAATTAATGTCCATTCTTTGAGTGTTCCCTAAATGCATGGCGCAAGAATGAATCTAGGGTGTGGTCTAGTTGATCATAAAAATTGGATCTTTGTCATAGAGAAGGCAGAAGTAGACAGCAGCCCTTAACCCAAACTTGTGTTAGGCTTTCTCTCACATAAGGCAGTTGTGAGAGAGACCAAGACTCCCTCACCTTTCCAAGGAACTCTGCTCCACACATCACCATAGCCTCAGCGAGAGAGGATACAGGGCAATTCATTGTCTCTTAGAATAATGTTTCAGGCTATTGCTTTTTAAAAAATTACACATTTGTTTGGTAATAAAACTCATTTCCCCCTATGCTTAGTAAGAAGTGCATAGAGGTTTTGAAAAAAAAGTCTAGGTACATGTTGTAGTCAAGGTTTAAAGGGAAAGGATTTAATACAGGACATATAATTTATGGGATTATTTTATAACATTCACCTGAAGAGTCAAATGCAGAAGAGTGTAGGAGATCTGCCCGTACACCAGAGGTATAAGGAATCCAGCTGAGGGCCTGGATCTGATGGCAATGTCTTGCATGAGCCCATGGCAGTGTCCTCCATGAGGCCAACTGGAGACCCAGAGCACAATGCATTTTCCCACTGAGGACTATTTCACAGACCTGTGCTGGGAGGGCCCAAAGGCTAGTGGCAGAGGCTAGAAAGTCTGAGCCAGCGGGATGAATGAGCTGTGCCAGTAGGCTGGGGAATCTGCACTGAAGCCAGGAGGTGATGCTCAAAGTGAGGACCAGAGCTCCCCCACAATGAGCCAGAGCCATCCTCAGTGACAACAAGGTCCTGAGCTCCTCCAGCAGAGACTAGCTGAGTTACAGAAAAGCTAGTGCAACACGCTCCTCCAGGAGAATCAACAGCTCCTTTTCTTCCTCTCCAGTTCTCCTTTTAGGCTGCTGGCAACGATTTTCAGGTGGGCCCTCCACACCTGGCACCATGCTGATCCTGTTCAGCTGGGTGCTGCAAGTTGCCCACCAGTTGTCAATCCACTATAATAAATAAGACAAAAGTGAGATTAAGTTAGGAAAGAGGAAAGAAGCTGAGTTGGCATGGAAGAGAAGCAGTTATGAAGTAGTTCAATCTCACAAGAATGACCTTCTTTGCAGGATTCTCTTGCCTTTCCACCAACATGGCTTGGAATTTCAAAGGAAAAGCCCCCTGCAAGGATAACAGACAGCTCTGCCTCCCCAGAGTCCCTGACAGGACAGGTCCATGCACAAGCATCTCACATTTCCCTTTCTGTCACAAGGCATTCACTGCTGTATCTCTCTGGGTCTCTGTGAGAGACCCTTCCGTGCTGTCATATGGTCATTGTTTCTGACATTTCTATCAGCAAACTTCTCTTCTTCAGGGCATTTAGCAATTTATCTAGTATGGAGGTTGTCAACAATCTGTCGTGCAACCTAAGATTATAGGCAAAATGATTTTGTTGCCATGAGGACTGAAAAAATGGTAGAAACTACACATGACATTATATCATCTGTTTATTATGTATAAATTCGGGGGCTGAATTCTGCTGGTTTTCTCATTATCCCTAGGATAATCACATACACTAAATGACAAAGTATTTTCCTAACACAGATTTTTGATATTTCTGAACACTGGAATAAAATAATGTTTCCTAACAGAGAAGTGACCCAAGTGAGAATGTGACATGCATTTCTCATTGTCTTTATAGTGTGCCTAAGGAGAGACACCTAGAGAGAAAACTTTCTCTCGGGCTTTCACAGAGAGCAAAATGGTCAAGCAATGGCCGTGACTCATCCAGATGGCTGACACTGACAACAGTTCTACAAAGCACTGTACATGGTTTCAGAGTGAATCCTGAGCGGATTTGACTGACCTTGGGAGATACAAAAGTTACATGTTTTGTTATGCAGGTCTTGCTTTAACTTGCCCTTAACCACCCAGCAGAAAAGTTTAACCATGGGGCATAAAACATAAAGCTAGATTAGTATGCTGAACTGCAAAAGGCTTAAATCTTTGTCTTTAGCAAGAAAAGCATTTGTTGAATGCCTGTATAGAGACAGGTCTGAGCCAGGCTTGTTCCTGCTCCAAAAGACCCAGACACCAATGGGTGACAAACAACTCGTGACCTCACAGTGGCAGGAGATGAAGCCCAGGTGGCAGATAGTGCCAGAGTAGAGGTTTGTACAAATGTGTGGGAGGTCCACGAACAAGTGGCTAAGTCCCCCTAGGTGGAACCAGGAATAATTTAAAACAAGACTTGTAGTCCTTAGTCCTGCAACCCTGGTGTACATGCCCATGAGTTCTGGAAGCTCTAAAATTATTTTTGGGGAATGTCTAATAATCATACCATCTATAAGAAAGAAGTTTCTTTTTTTCCCTTCACAATCAGCATAGTCTTTCTTTCTTCTCTCTTCTTTTTTTTAGTCTTGCTGTGTTAGTGAAGACTTTCAGCACATCTTTATCTTCATCCCTACCTTAGAGGAAAAGATTTTGTTTTCTAAACCCTATAAACAATGTTAGCTCATAGGCATTTTGAAAGTGAATTTTATCAAACAGGGGAGAGTTTCCCTCTATTCTTAGTTTGCTGAGTTTTTTTATTTTTTACTTTTATTTTTTGGTAATGGATGGGCATTGGATTTTATCAAATGCTTTTTATGCTTCTATTGGTATAATCATATGATTTTCTTGTTGTTCTTTAGCCTGTAGATGTGGTTGCACCATTGGTTGATTTTTGCTAACAGGAAGCCCTCAGAATGTGACCTAAGGTCACTACAGATGTCATTAAATTAATATGAGGTCATACTAGAGTAGAGTGGACTCCTAGTCCAATATGCTGCTCTCCTTCGAAGAGAAGAAGAAGCAGGCAAGGAGGGAAGAATTACATGTGGCAGTTGGGGCAGATGTTGGAATCGTGCAGCTAGAAGCCTAGGAACGCTGAGATTGCTGGCAGACGCAGGAGGGAAGAGACACGTGGGGAACAGATCGTTCTCTAGATCCTTTGGAGAAAGCATGGCCCTGCTGACATTGCGATTGCAGACTCCTAACCTCTTACACAGTGGGAGGATACACTTCTTTTGTTTAAAGCCACCTGGTTTGTGGTGCTCTACTGTATTCCCCAGAGGAAGCTAACATGTAAGCCTGAGGGACCATCATTTTGCTGCAAACACAGGCAGGCGAGTTCTCTAAAACAGGGAGAAGTGGAGTGTAGAGTAGCAGTAAAATATTTATGTAGAGATGAGAATAGAGTGGATGAAGAGTTGGCAGTGAAGAAGGTGGAAGAAAGTCATATTTCAGTCACCACCTACACGATCTATTTCTGCCTGACAAATCACTTCAAGGCTTAGCACCATAACATAACACTTATAATCTCACATAGGTTTTTCCCATGAGTTGGGATCTGGGAGCATCTACACCTGGTGGCTCTAGCTTCAAATCTCTCATGAAGTTGCAATCAAGGTATCTGCCAGTGGTCCAACTGTATAAAGATCTGCCTGGCGTTATGATCTGCTTCCACTACAGGTCATGAACCTAGAAGCCCTTGCCCCAAGAGCTGGAGCAGTGGTGGTGAACCTGAATCTTTCACTTGGGTTGTAAGAAAAGCTGCCAGCCCTGTGCTCCGGGGAGTTGTCTTCTATCTTTCAAGGATATTTGCTATATGAATATCTTTGAAGCAATAAGCTAGAACAAATGAGTCAGTAACTAACTCAGGAGATGCACAGAAAAGTGAGAAACTGAGAGAGAGTTGCCTCCCCACAACACCCAAAAGCCAAAGCAGGCCACTAACAGTGGCTTTCCAGAGCTGCGGGATAAAACCCAGCTCCATGCATAGCACTGGCCTCTCTGCTGGCCTCCCAGCGTGCTCTCCCTGCCCTACAGTAGAAATCTGAAATACCCAGAAGCCCCTGTGTTCATTCTGGCCTCCAGGTTTTTGTTTGGCTCATCTTCTCTGCCCGAATTTCTCTCTTCTTTTCCTAGAAATTATTCATTTCATGCTCTGTGATGCTGCTACCCTTTTGAGGCTCTGGTGTATTCTGGGGCTTGCTGGGTTTGTCTTTGGGGCTATATATCCAGCAATCCTTAATCTTTATTGGACTAATATTTACCACTTGTAGGCATTTCCCTTTTTTCTTTAAATAGAACTACTCTTTATGTGGTGAAGGCTCATTATGTTTCAGCAAAATTAGACCTTCTGCGGCAGGGTGAAGTAAAGACCTAATTGCTATTCTCACTCCTGGTTCTA
Organism: Capromys pilorides; assembly: GCA_004027915.1. Taxonomy (NCBI): domain Eukaryota; kingdom Metazoa; phylum Chordata; class Mammalia; order Rodentia; family Capromyidae; genus Capromys; species Capromys pilorides. Next base: position 9,531 of record PVKN010034531.1, read on the forward strand.
GTTTGCTTTTTGGCTCTGCTATTTCCCCAGCAGGATGGGAGAAGCTCAGTGCCGAGTCAGCCCTGGTCTGTGTCTGATCATCTTTGCTGTACCAAAGTCAGAGTCAGCTAGCCAAGTGGTCACCCAGATCTTATCTTTGTACACCTCTACCTGGAACCATGGCCCAGGGAATAATTGACAAGTATCATGGTTTCCAGTGGACCCTACGAAAATTCATGCTTTGGGAATTTAATCTTTCAATGAAGCAGTTAGGGAGATGAGGCCTGAGGGGAGGAATTTGCATCATGGCGTTGGAACCCTTATGAATGGATTAAGCCCTTCTCATTAGGATGAGTTTTTCCACCATGAGCTAAAGCAGTATGAGATCCCTGCAAAATCTGGGCAGACTTTTTCTTTATAAGCTACCCTATTCCAAGTATTCTGTAACAGCAATAAAAACTAGACTAAGACACTATTTCCATTTCTCTTCCCCTTTAGACCTGAATAGAATGGGTTGTGAGAACAACATAGTTTGGGGTGAGACAGCTTTCAGAAATTCTATGAAAAGAATGCAGCTCATTCTACAAATAAGCTCTTATGATCGTTTGGTCATATTTTGAGGATCATGAATTTTATTTTTTGTTATTATTTTTAAATGTATTTGCTTGTTGCAGAGTCTCACTATACAACTTGAACTCTGTGAGCCTCCTCAGTGCTGAGATTATAGGCGTATGCCACAATGCTCAGACTCTGACTGGCTCAGTCCACTCTGGGGATTGGGCTGGCATGGCATGTGATGCCAGGGATTGAACCGAGGCCCCTGTGCTTGCCTAAGCTTGCCTAAGCAGGTGCTTTAGTCTGCTGAGCTATCTTGCCAGCCCCAGGATCATGAATTTTAAAAGAACTGTAGAGAATGCTGACTTTACATAACTCTTCTTGTATTACCCTTGTTTTTGTTTTACCTTGGTTATCTGTGAAGTGAATAGCGTAAGCCACTGATCTGGCTCAGAGTAAAGAGAACCAACAGGGAGAAACAGCATTAAGACCATCACACACTGGTTCAGTGGGCATCATTCTCTTTGGCACGAGGGGCTGGTTTTGTAGAAGATAATTTTTCTATAGACTGGGCAGAGGGAGTTCAGTTTCTTATTTTTTTTAGTGTATGTGGTACAAAAGGATTACGTTCACCGGTGCTATCATCACTGCCTCAGCTCTGTCTCCAATCATCAGCCATTGAGTTCTCATAAGAACCACAGAACCTGGATCCCTCACAGGTGCTGCTCACTGTAGTGTTCATGTTTCTATGAGAATCTAATGTCACTGCTGACCTGACAAGGATGTAGCTTTATCAGTATTGCGGGTGACAGGGAACTTCTGTGAATACAATGAAGCTTTCGTTGTGGCTTATCTCTAGATGTCCCCCAAAGCCTTGTGGGTTCATAGGTTTTGGGAAGAGCCTGGATCTAAGGTGTGTGATGCTGAGATTAAGGAATATAATTTCTAAACTAGTCTTCTGATTGGTCTAACATAGCCCTGGGTGTGGGCAATAGGAAGAGCCACCCTGATGTGAGAGGCATCACCCCAAAGAGGGGAAACCTAGATGAATGTAAAAGGACAGAAAGAAGTGGCTTCCTCCAATGGCTGCCGCCTGCTTGCTGGCTTCACTGCCTCTTGTGTGCTTACCATGGACTAGTTCAGCCCCGCAGTGCCACTTTGCCATGCCACCCTTGCCTTGGAGCCAGCTAACTATGGACTAAAACCTCTGCAAGCTATGGGCCAAAGTAGATCTTTCTTCCTTTAGCTTTGGGTGTCAGACGCATTGCCCTGGCAATGAGAACAGTAACCAAGACAGACATGCTCATGTCCCCACTGCCCATCTCCCACTATGTGCCTGGGTTCCTAACAGGCCGAGGACCAGTACTGGTTAGAGACTTCTGCATTGGCAAAACACACATGCAAATGCCACGTGAGACAGCCTATCCTGAGAGTGACATTAAAAGGTGGCAGATTTCCATCTGACTTTTTTTTTTTTAACGTGTCACCTTTTCAGGTATCTGTCTACCTGGCAGTGGCCCTTACTGAGGACTCTTGATGGGCTCTGTAGAGTTGGTTTCCAGGTCACTTTGTTTAAGGAACATAATTCTGCCCCTCTTCTCACGCCACAGAGCTCTTCTTCATTGCTTTTTTTTTTTTTTTTTTCGGTATCCCAAGCACCAAACACAGTGTTGGGAACGTTCTGAGTGGCTGAAAAATATTTGGTGAATTGATGATTTGGGGACTGGGAGTCATGGAGAGATTCTT
>PVKN010034532.1:0-11810 GCA_004027915.1 Capromys pilorides
ACCCCATCAGCACTAAAACACATAATCCCAGTGGATCATGACTCATGTCTCAAACTCTAGACGTCCCCGCCCCATGATTGCATGAGGCTTTGGGGGAACAACTAGACATAAACCATAACAAGTACTAAGAAATCAACTTTTTTTGTGGCGGGACCGGGGTTCAAACTCACGACCTTGCACTTGCCAGGCAGGCACTTGTGTCATGGAGCTATCTCCCCCGACCCCCCCCCCTTTTTTTGTCTTTTTGAGACAGGGTCTCGCTATGCAGTTCAGGCTGGCCTTGAGCTCACTTTTGTAGCCCAGGCTGGCCTCGTACTTGCACTGATCCTCCTGCTTCAGCCTCCAAAGTGCTGGAATTACAGGCGTGCGCCACCACGCCCGGCTCTAGGAATCAACTTTTTAACATTTCTCTCAAGCTAAGAACTTCAGACAAAAAATATGGTTTTAAGATATTACTGAGGGAAAATTACAAAAGTTACTGCTCAGGGCCCAAGGTTTAGCTCAGTGGTGCAGCATCTGCCTGACAAGTTTGAGGTCCACAGTTCGATTCTCGATATCCCTTCCATAAAAAAATTACTGTTCACGTCTTTGCGTATAGAAGACTCCCTTTTTGTTTGTTTGTTTTTTGAGACCCGGTCTTGCCGTAGCTCAAGCTGGCCCTTGACTATGTAGCTCAGGCCACCCTCTAACTCACAGCGAACTTTCTGCCTCAGCTTCCCGAGTACTGAGATTACGGGTATATGCCACTACGTCCGGCTGTAGATTGACTCCAAATCTTCAGTCTGAGAAGTGGAACACTAATCTGTGGAGGAAGCTGGGCTTTACTCAGGCGGAACCCAAAGCAGCTGCGACGGTGGGACCGGGCAGGCAGGGAGGAGCACACAGGCACCGGAAGCCCTGCCCAGCCAGTCGTGAGACGCTTCCGCTGTTGGGCGAGGATCTGGGCAGGAGGGAGCGTTTGGCGTGCAGTAGTGACGTCACTAGCTCGGCAGCGAATGGGTTTCTAGGCTGGCTGGAGCGGGGCTTGCGGCGCGCCCCGCGCTGAGGCGCGGAGCTCTGGGCTTCCCAGGTTGGCGCGCGAACTGTGGTACTCCGCTCCTTTGTAGCAACCTAGGGACAACGAAAAGACGGAAGTCTCCAGGTCGCGCCGCAGCGGAGTGAAGCGCCGCGAGCGGTGAGCAGGAGGAGGCCGCTTGGTGTCGCATCCCTGTCGCTCCGCAGCGCCCGCCTTCGCCCCCGCGAAACGTTCATTAATTATTTGGCTTAAAAATAAAAATGGGCAGAAGGTCGCCTTGCCAGGTGTCACTGTCCACCTGACTCTTTCAGCGCCTTTGGCTTCCGGGGTGTTTGAAGCGCCTTGTGTCTGAGTCCTGAGACGCTACTGGGTGCTATACCTAGACGCAAAACTCTCACTCGCTTTCTCTGCAGTTGGCTGAAAGACTTTCTCCCCTTTCCGCTGTGGATTCCGGATCTCATTAGCATTTTAAAATGGCTGTGTCACAAGACGCCGTCCCCGCACTGTCCGAGTGCCAGTGCCCCATCTGCATGGAGATCCTGGTGGAGCCTGTGACCCTGCCCTGCCGCCACACTCTTTGCAACCCGTGCTTCCGCGCCACCGTCGAGAAGGCCAGCTTGTACTGTCCCTTCTGTCGCCGCCGCGTCTCCTCATGGACGCGGTACCACACACGGAGGAATTCCCTGATTAACATGGAGTTGTGGGACCTGATCCAGAAGCACTACCCCGCGGAGTGCAAGCGGAGAGCCTCCGGGCAGGAATCGGAAGAAATCGGTGAGTGACACCCGCCCTTCGAAAGGGAGTCGCCACTGTTCCAGTTTTTAAAAAGGAAAGGAAAAAAACCCGGACTAGTACTTTGCCTTGATTTTGGAAGTTTTGCATAACGTGTCCTCCTGAATTGAAATCAAAGGCAGAATTTTTGTCTATAATTAAAGTGTTCGAGCCGGGCGTGGTGGTGGCATGCCTATAATCCCAGCACTTGGGAGGCTGAGGCAGGAGAGTCAGTGTGAGTTCGAGACCAGCCTGGGCTGATCTCTAGCTGGGCTACAAAAGGGAGCTCAAGGCCAGCCTGAAGTGCATAGTGAGACCCTGTCTTAAAAAGACAAAAAAAAAAAAATTAAGTGTTCGAGCAATATGCTCAATCACTGTTTGACTTTAAAAAGGAAAGAAAAAAATTTTACTGTTAGAGTTTTCCATCATATGGAAGACTGATGTATTTTTCAGAGATGAGCTTTGTTTGTCATAGGGTATAGCAACATCAAAAGAAAACTGATTGCTGTGTTCATATTTCTTTTACTTTCAGCTTTGTATGATTTACAAATCTATACTTCTCCATTATATATTTTGGATTTCGTTCTGTTAAGCATACAGCAGACCCAAGCACCTTCCCCCCTCCCCCCCACTGGAGAGTGTGCCTAGGGCATTTGCTCTAAGCTACATTCCTGCACCTTTTTTTTTTTTTTCTTCAATTTTTATGTTTCTAATTTTGAAACTGTAGTCCAGGCTGGACTCCAACTTGGAGCTTTCCTGCTTCAGTGGGATCACAGGTATGCCTCATAATCCTTGGCTGCAAGACAGCTTTTTGTTACCAGTTCCACTCAATTGTGGCGTTTTTAGTCAAAGCCCTTCATCATGTAGATAGATCTTGCCTCAACTAACATGAGCAGTAAAATACTCAGTGCTTCCTGTTTAGATTTGCGTGTGATGCCTGTGCTTGGGTACACCTGCCATTTATTATATAGTAAAAACATTTAACAAACATTTCAATTTTCACCATTTTTAAGCAATAGTTATAAAAAGGTTTTATTGACTATGCACTTCACCAAATGAGTTCCATTGAGTTCTCATATATCATCAATTTTTTGAAATACACATGCACAAAAGAAATACATACACGCATATAACCTAATGCACATAACCATGCATGAATGTGTATGTGCATTAGGTGCTCCTAGGGCCTCCAGAGGTGCTAGATGGAAGCTTCACTGTAGAACCATTTTGAAATACATAGCTTGGTGGGATCAACTGCTTGTACAGTGTAACCATCACCACTGTTTCCAAAACTATCACCCCAGATAAACCATTAAGCTTAAGTTTTCATTTCACCCTCCCAGCAGGAGTCATGGCACTCTCTATTCTGGTTTCTCTCTGAGTTTTACTAATCTAGATATTTTGTATAAGTAAAATCGTACAGTATCTTTTGGGTCTGATTTATTTCACTTCAGTACTTCATTTGGAGGGCTTTTTGTGGGTATAGTGTATTACATTTTGCTTATCCATTCATCCATGAATAGACCTTTGGGGTTTTCTATCTTGGTTATTTGAATACTGCTGGTATGAACAGTTACATACAAATATTGTTTGAATAGTTGTTTTCACTTTGTTTATGTATAGTCATCTCTTGGTATCTAAGGGGGAGGAATCTGGGATTATCCTCTTATACCAAAATCTAAATGCCTGGCTTAATACTGTAATTCTTGCTTAAAAACTAGCAGGGCTGAGTTGGGGGAGGGACAGACAACAGTTAAAGAGACTGGAGTTTCAGTTTTTGATATCAAAACATTTTAAAAATGGATGTTGGTGACTGATACTCAAAAATGTGAATGCATGTAATACCATTGAACTATGCAATTTAAAATTCTAGTAAAGATGGAAAATTTTATATATTGATGCAGGCATAGTGGCACATACCTGTAATCCCAGCACTTGGGAGGCTGAGACAGGCGGAGTGGTATAAGCTAGAGGCCTGTTTGGGTAACATAATGATATCCTGTCTCATAAGTAAATGAATGAATAAATACATGAATGAATGAATGAGCAATTTCCAGGGACTGTATCTGGCTGGGTTTTGTGTGTGTGTGTTTGTGTGTGTGTGTGTTTTGTTTTGTTTTCTTGTACCAGAAATCAAACCCAGGACCTGCTCCTGAGCTGTATCCCTGGCCCCTATATCTGGCTGGTTTTATAGCTTTTGTTAAGGGGGCTTTCATTAGAGAATAAACTGGGTTCCTCCACTCCTGGAAGTTGATCTTCCTCCTTTTTTTTATTACTGATGCTTGACTTGCACAAGGGAACGCAGCCAGTTCCAGGTTGGTGTGGCACCTAATGCCTGTAATCCAGAATTTGGGAGGCTGAGGCACAAGGATTGCCAAGAGTAAGCTATGAGATTTTTGTTTCTGTTTTTGAGGCAGGGTCGCACTATGTAATCCAGGCTGGCCTTTGATTCATGGTGATCCCTCAGCCTCCCAAATTTTGGGATGACAAGTGTGTGCCACCACACCAGACCTTTACAGTGAAAATTTTAAGCGGATAGAAAAGGTGAAAGAATTTCATAATGAATCTCACATCGTACCCATATGTGGTGATTAATATTTTGCTGAACTTCTGCATCACATATCACCTATTTGTCTCATTTACTCTATTAACTCCTTTCTAAATGTATAAGTATGCATATTATTAAATAGAGATCAGTATTTGTTTAGGGTTTTGATGTCAGAGGAATTGAACCCAGGGTATTAGCCACTTAATAGTTTACCCCAAGCATCCGCTGGGCCAGCACATTGGTTTGCATACTGACTATCTCAGGCATTGCTTGGGCAGGTGTCATTTCAACCAGTTGCTTGTTATGTTGTTATAAAAATTAACAGAAAAATATACAATTTATTTTTTTCTTTCAGAATCGGGGATTGAACTCAGGTCCTTGTGTTTGCCAGGCAAGCGCTTATTCTACTGAGCTATCTCCACAACCAAAATATATAATTTTTGGTCATCCTGCTTACATATTGAATCTGTAAGTGGTTAAATATGCTAGGCCAGTGCTGTACCACTGAGCCATATTGTCAGCCTACAACCTTCCAATACAGAGTTAAATCTACAGAATTCACATTACTTCTTTTTTTTTTTTTTTTTTTTTTGTCTTTTTGAGACAGGGTCTCACTATGCAGTTCAGGCTGACCTTCAGCTCATTTTTGTAGTCCAGGCTGGTCTCGAACTCACATTGATTCTCTTGCCTCAGCCTCCCAAGTGCTGGGATTACAGGCGCGCGCCACCACACCTGGCTCAAATTCACATTACTTCTATCTTGACTGAGATCTATAGAACTTTTTAACAACCAGTCCTGTCAAAATATAAATCACTCAGAAAGCCAGCTTTTGGTTAATTCTTACCCCACCCACCAGAGCCGGTGCTGGCTTTGGTTTTTTCCACCACGGATGAGTTTTGCCTGTTGGTTTTTTCCACCGTGGAGTTTTGCCTGTTTTAGCCTCCCATCTAAATGGAATTGTGTTCCTTTCCTAAGGTGCCATCACAAAGTGCCACAAGCTAGGTGGCTTAAAGTATCCCGAATTGACTTTCCCAGCTCTGGAGACTGAAGTCCAAAATTATGGTGAGAGTGGGGATGTGGTCCATTGAGGCCATGGGACAGAATCTTCTTTGCCTTTCTTTTAGCTTCTGTGGTCACTGGTAATCCTCAGTGGTATTCCTTAGCTCCTAGTTGTCTAGCTCTGGGATCTGCCTCTTCAACTCTCTCCCCTAGTTGTCCCTATGTGTGTTCTTACCTGGCCAGTTCCCCTACTCTCCCTCCTTGGTACCAGGCACACTGGATTAAGAGTCCTCCCTACTCCTGTGTGAACCCAGCTGATTGCATCTGTAAAGTCTGTTTCCGGTGAGACCCTTGTCTTGGTTATCAGTGTCAAGATGTTTTGTTTTGTTTGGGACAGGGTCTCTATTTAATACAGGCTGACCTTGAACTTGTGTAATGTAGCCCAGGTTGGCCTCAAACTTGGAGCAGTCCTCTTGCCTCAGTCTCCCAAGTGCTGGGATTACAGAGGTATGCCACAAATCCTGGCTAGAACTCATATTTTTTAGGAGACTTTTTTTTTCTTTGTGAGACAGGGACTTACTCTGTAATTCAGGTTGCTCTTAAACTCAATATGTAGCCCAGGCTGGCCTTGAACTCCCAGGGATGCTGCTGCCTCAGGCTCCTAAGTCCTAGGATTACAGGTTGCACCACCACACCTAGCTGGGAGGCACTATTTAACTCAGGACAGTAACCAAACAGTATATCTTTTTTGTAGAAGTTTGTTTTTCTTAGCATGGAGCTTGAGGTTTATTCTTGTGTTGATATTGGTATGTTTCTTTCCTTTTTATTTTTTATTTTTTAATTTTTGAGACAAGGTCTCACTGCAGTCCAAACTGCTGATCTTGAACTCACTATGTAGCCCAGGCTGGTCTCAAACTCAAGGTGATGCTCATGCCTCAGCCTCCCAAATACTGAGATTTATGGGTTTACATCACTACACCCAGTTCAGTTTCTTTCTTTTTAAAACTTACTCTGTTTGACTGTGTTACAGTTTGTGGAACATTCTCCATTGGGTGGTGCCTCCCTTGTTTCCAGCTTGAGTAGGAAGGATGAATAACATTGCCAGAAGATCCTTGTACAAGTCATTTTGTGGCCATATGCCTTCATGTGCATGGGTAAATACTTAAAAGTAGAACCACTTAGTCATAGAATAGGTGCACATTTGATTTCATAAGAAATTACCAGACCTTTTCCCAAAGCGATACCATTTTATAATCCCACCAACACCTACAGGTTCTTTTTTCTATATGCCTTCCTCAACTGTTGGTATATATCTTTTTAACTGTAATCATTCTTGTGGGTTTATAATAGTGTCTCATTGTGGGTTTTTTAAATTTGTTTTTTGAGAGAGAGCCACACCATATAGTTCAGGCTGGCCTTGCACTCACTGTGTACGCCAGGCTGGCCTTTAACTGGTGATGATTCTTCTGCCTTAGCCTCCTGAGTGCTGGATTATAGGCAAGTACCACTTCACTTGGGTTGAATATGTTTAAAGTAAGGTTCTGGGGTGGATCCTAATATTTTGTGACAGGTATCCTCATAGAGGGGAAAAATTTGAAGCTGAGTATGATAACCCCTGCCTGTGTTCCCAGCACTCGGGGGTGGAAGCGGGACATCTAAGTTCCAGGTCAGCCTGGGATACATATTAAGACTCAAAATAGTAAATAACCAGATTTGATCTCTATTCTGGTGAGGAGAGGGACAGGTACATACAGGTAGGAAGAAACATGGACACAGAAAGAAGATGAAAAGCCACACAGTAAGAACACCACATGATGAGAACACCACACGGAGACAGGTTTGCAGAGAGGTACCTGTGAGACCAGGAATGGTGAAAATCGCTGGCATGCTGTTAAGGCTGGGAGTTACCCTTGCTGGTTTTTTTTTTTTTTTTTTTTTTTTTTTTTTTTTTTTTTTTTTTCTTTTTTTTGAGCAGATAGCAGCTGCTGACCTGATTTGGGCATCTTGCTGCCAGAAGTTTTTATTTTGTGAGATAGGGTCTCCCTATGTAATTCAGGCTGGCCTCCCACTCATGGCAGTCTGCCTGCCTCAGCCTCTCAAGTGCTGGGAAGATTACAGATATGAGCTACCATGCCGAGCTTTATGTTGTTTAAGTGGAATTTTAATCCTTTTTATAATTCAGTTGTTTGCTTGTAGCTTAGAAAAATGTAATTTGTGTTTGTATATCGACTTGTCTTTATTCCTTCATTTTGTGTTTTTCTTTTTGGCTTCCGTGTGTGGCCTAGACTGGCTTTATTTTTATTTTATTTGTTTGTTTGTTTTTTAAATATATTTAGTACAGGGTCTGACTACATAGATCAGAACTGTAGTGATCCTCCTGGTTTCAGCCTTTCAAACACTGGGATCACAGGCTTACACCACCATGCCCAGTCTCATTCTCCTCTTAGCCTACCCCAGGGGTGGGGCCAGGGCCTACAGGGCACACTGGGGATCAAACCCCAGTCCCTGCAACTGCCTAAGCAGGTGCTTTAATCCACTGAGCTATCTGCCAACCTTTGACTGATTTTAAGCTCACAATGTTCCTGCCTCTGTCTCCTGGATGCTAGGATTGCAAATGTGCACCACTATACCTGGCTTCACATTTTCTTAATTTACAAAAAGTTTATAAGAAAACATAATGTGTGTGTGTGTGTGTGTGTGTGTGTGTGTGTGTGTAATAAAAACATCCCAGCACTGAAAGGCTGAGGCAGGAGGATCATTGAGAGTTCAAGACCAGACTGGGCTACAAAAGTGAGCTCCAAGCCAGACTGTGCTACATAGGGAGACCCTGTCTCAAAAAGACAAAAATAAATAAATAAAAATAAGACAAACAATAACATATAAATAAGAAAAAAGGGGCTGGGGAGATAGCTCCATGGCACAAGTGCCTGTCTGGTAAGTGCAAGATCATGAGTTCGAACAGCTGGTCCCACAAAAAAAAAAAAAAAACGATGGCCAGGTATAGTGGTGCACCCCTGAACTCCTAGCCTTCAGTAGACAAAGGCAGGGTGATCACTGTAAATGTGAGGCTAGCCTGGACTGCATAGCAAAAACTTGTCTCAGAGAGCAAAAGATGTAATAAAATGTAAATTGGTTTTTTAAAAGCTTGAGGCTATACTTCAGTGATAAGAGTGCACCTAGGTTTTATCCCCAGTACTGCCAAAAAAAGAGGGTGAGGAAGCAGATTTCATTGGAGAAGGAAACGTACTTCCATAGTGATGTAAGCACTGTGGAGGACATAGTGCTTGAACACATGCTAGAATGGGAGGACAAAATTGCTATTATGAATAGCTTAATATTCAGGCTGCATTTTATTATTCATATTTTTTTTCATCTAGTGTTGGATTATCTTATTTCTTTGAGACAGGATCTTGCTATATAGACCAGGCTCCTTTCAAACTCCCAGTGATTCCCTTCTGTCAGCCTCCCAAGTGCGAGGATTATAGGACCATTATGCCCAGCTAGTATTGGACAGTTTTTAAACTAATTGCGGATTTTCCCTTCAAGAGAAAATCAGAGGTATGGAGATAGATTTCCTTTAACAAGTCTTAGCTGCTTGGGCAGAATACTCAGTATAGGATATGGAAATATTTCAATTGAGTGGTTGTGAAAAGCAGTTTTAGCTTTAGCCAGAATTAAGCAATATTAAGAGTTGTTTTCTTTTTTTCTTTTTTGGTCTTTTTGAGACAGGGTCTTGCTATGCAGTTCAGGCTGTCCTTGAGCTCACTTTTGTAGCCCAGGCTGGTCTCAAACTCACACTGATCCTCCTGTCTCAGCCTCCCAAGTGCTGGGATTACAGGCGTGCGCCACTATGCCCGGTGAGAGTTGTTTTCAACAGGTGGCACAGTAGACTGTGAGTTACTTTGAGTCTATAAAACTTGATTTTTGGCTGGGAATGTAAGTCAGTGGTAGATCACTTGCATAGTATAAGCCTGAGTTCAGTCTTGAGCACTTCAGAACATAGGGAATCATATTGTTCTGTCCTTTTACGTGTTTCACATAGCATGTCTTCAGGATTCTTCCATTCTAGCATGTGTTCAAGTTTTGTCCCTTTTGATGGCTGAGTAATATTCTACTGTACATGCCCACCACTCTTTCATTCCATCTGTTGACTGATACTTGACTGTTGTGGATTATGTTGACATCTGTTTGAATTCTGCTGCTAGTTCCCTGGGTTATGTATGTAGAAGTGGAGGTGCTGGCTCAAGTGTACCTGTAGGTTTAACTGTCACCCCCATCACCAGTGCACGGGGATGCCTATTGCTCTGTACCTTTTCCTACACATCGTTTCTGTTTTTCAGCTTATTTCTTTCTTTCTAATGTCTTGTGATCATGCTTATATTTCACTTTTTGTTTGTTTGTTTGTTTGTTCGTTCTGTTTTTTGCAAAGCTTTATTCCAGAGGGGCTCAGTCCTTCTCAGCAGCTGCCTTCCTCATGGTGGCAGCACATTGCTCTGCTCCTCAAGCTTCCTCTTGGCGCACATGTGCGTCCCCATTCTTTCTTGATGAACTTGAGGGTGCATTTGTCCTTGCAGACCTTGAGCAGCTCCGTGGCCTGCTACTCGAAGGGAGTGAAGCCACACACCTCCAGGATCATGTCCCTCATGAACTTGGTGTGTTTAGTGAGGTGTCCATGGTGGCATCTGTGCCTCGGTTTGCTCACATTCTTAGTCACCTTGTGGCCTTGTTGAGGCCCACAGCCATGGGATAGCAGCACGCCATGGCTACTGTTCTTCAGTGGTTGCTGTGGCGGAAGAAGTTTCACATTTTCAAGTGAAGACGTAGCTACATTTGATATTACACACCAATAATCCCAGCTGCTTGGGAGGCTGAGGCAGGAGGATTGCATGTCCCAGGCAAGCTTAGCCAACTTTGTGAGATCCAGCGGATATAGCTTGGTGGCACAGTGCCCTTGGGGTCAACATCCATTACCACTGAACAAGAAAAAGCCCTAAGAAAAGCTCTGTGTAGGTGGATAGGTCATGGAGATCAGCTCATGGTTGAAGCAGCGACTGCCATCTTGCCAAGGGCTTTGTGGCAGTTGATTGCTGCACAGATGCTGGATACTTAGCTCTCCCCTGGCCTTCAGTTTCTTTACAGAAATAAGTGTGTGTACAGGAAGAAAGGCCTGTGGGGTGGGGACTGACATTTCAGTTGATGAACTCTGAATTACATTTTCTTCTTTCCTTTTTTACTAATTTGATCTTCCCTAATCACTTTAGTGTTGATAGTTTATTTTTTTAGAATTCCTTTCCTATTAGTTTAGTGAAATCTAGAGAAAGCCTTAAGTTCATGTATTCATTTGCCACTTGGAGCCAACCTATGGACTTTTAAAATAGAATATCAAGCTGGGTCCAGGGGTGTGCAGTTATATAATACAGCTACTCTAGAGGCGGGGGCAGGAGGATTGAAAGCTCAATAATGGCATCTTAAAATTTAAAAAAAAAATTGCTGGGGATATAAATCATTTGTACAGCAGCTCTTGGTTCAGTCAATCCCTAGGACTATAAAACATAGAAATTACAAAAGAAGCTGTTGCTATCACTATTAATGATAGTACATTTATTTTCATTTCACATGTTTATATTAAAATACTTTTAAGGTTGGGCATGGTGGCACGTGCCTGTAATCCCAGCTCTTAGGAAGCTGTAAACATGCAGATCTGATGTAGCAATGAGATCGTGAACACCCTGTATACCCTTCCCTAACAAGTACAGAAAAAACAAAAAAAATTAATTATTTATTTATTTATTTATTTATTTATTTATTTATTTGTCTTTTTGAGACAGGGTCTCACTATGCAGTTCAGGCTGGCCTTGGGCTCACTTTTGTAGCCCAGGCTGGTCTTGAACACACACCGATCCTCCTGCCTCAGCCTCCCAAGTGCTGGGATTACAGGCATGCACCACCACACCCAGCTAAAATTTGAAAATACTTTTAAACAAATATAAAAAGTTCTGTTTGCTTATAACAGTATTTTCTGTTGTGAAACAGATGGCACTCAGCCAATCCGTTTTTTAAGTCAGCCCGGGGAACTAAGAAGAGAGTATGAAGAGGAAATAAGCAAGGTAGGTGCGGAAGAGTCCTTGCTTTGGGAAATTTTTCTGTTGTTTTCAGTCACAGATTTCACAAGTTTTCTGTGCTTACATAACTAGTGTGTATTGAAATGCAGGTCATTTTAATGCACTTTATAGGTGGGGTCCAGGGAGAAATCTTTCATTTTCCTGCTGTTTGGAGCTGAGAGGCAGGGAGGCTGAGGAGGGGAAGGGGAACCCTCAGGCTCTGAGGAGGAGATGCTCATGGGGCTGCTTTCCTGCTGACTGACGGAGGTGAAGCTAGAACTGCTTGGTAAAATATGTGCAAGACCATATATCCTTTAAAATTGGCTCATTCTCACATTTTAAAAGATGTTTTCTAAAAGGTAATATTTTAATATTG
>PVKN010034533.1:0-11809 GCA_004027915.1 Capromys pilorides
GCCTCTGCTTTGAATCAACACTGCCAACACTGCTGGTTAAGAGTGGATTCATGGAGTTGTACAACACTTGCAGTAAACAGATTTAGGGGTTCTGCTGACGGTACTATTGCTAAAAATCAGTTGTGCACTATGTTTTCTGCTTCTTAGTTTGCTCATCTCCTAAATGTTGCTGAGGTGATAAAATGAGATTAGGCATAGAACAATACTCCAGAAAATATGAGTTACTAAGGTGGAGGAGTGTGGACAGAAGCAAACCCTGTAGGGGCTCTTCAAGAACAGTATCCTCCAGTGGCTGAGGGAAGAAGATTGGAAGAGGGGTGCCGTAGCCTCAGCAGTCGATGTGTAGCAGATAGATGCTTAATTCTATTCAAGCGAGAGTTGTCAAGAGTAACAATGCCATCGTTTACTGGGCATCCAAACATAAAAAGCAAAGTGCATAACAGTCACAACACCAATGTGGGAACTGAAGTCAGAAACTGACAGTGGAAATGAAACATTAAGGGCAGAGAACAAGCTGGGTATTCTGGCACAGGCCTGCAATCCCAGTGATTCCAAAGGGTGAGGCAAAAGGATTCTAAATTCATGGCCAGCCTAGGTAATTTAGTGAGACCCCTCCAGGGTCCACTGGTTTGGATAGTTGCACAGGGGAGGTCACTAAGGAGCTAAAGAGAATGTGATGGACCTTTAAATGAGCAGAAGGGATGGGAGTGATAATTACAGGCCTGGAGGGGAGTGCAAAGGGTGAGGCAGAAGGCAGACAGAGAGAAACAGCCAGCCAGGGACAGACAGGCGGGAAAGAGGGAGACAGAACAATGGAGAAATTGGGGGTAGGGACAGTGTTCTAGTCAGGGTTTTACTAGAGGAACAGATATAATACAAAGAAAAGATACAATACAAAATGTGCCAGTCCCAGATTCAGATGGGAAAGTGTGCTGAGCATCTGCACACTGCCAACTGAAGGACTCAGTCCCAAGGCTTTTATACTCACTGCAGTGTTCCATCCCTAGCGGTCTCTAATGGTTTTAACCAGTTTCTATAGGTTCCTAATAGTCTCTAATGGTCAGCTGTTGTGTCTGAAAAGGAAGGCAGAAGAATCTGCTATGGAAAGCTGAAGGGTCCAAACTAGAGCCTGATGGAAAGCTAAAGGGTCCAAAGTAGAGGCGGATGAGTCTGTGCAGGAAGCCAGGAGATAAAGTCCAAACTGAGTTATTCTGGGGCAGGGCCCTTATTGCACGTCCTGCAGACAGTGCTGTGCCAGGCAATGCAGACAAATTGATAAAATGTATTGACCACCAGGCATCCAGCCAAGTTGACACAATGTATTAACCACTACAGACAGACATACAGAGATACATAGGGGAGCTATGGAGATGTGAGGCACAGAAACAGAAATGGGGAGAGACGGATCAGGAGAAAGAGAACAGGGAGAGAGTAGGGAAAGAGAAATGGAGAAAAAGACAAGGTAGCAGCAGAACCTGGAGGGGACACATAGGCAGGAGGCAGAGATGAGAAACAAAGATCATGAAGATGGAGATCACAGGTCCAGACATGGGGACACAGCAGAAGCAGAGACACAGAGAGACAGATGGAGTTATAGAGACAGAAACAGATGCGTGCACTGCTGATAGAATGGTGAAATGAAGGCTCCCGAGCACCCCCACGAAGACCACAATCAGCACACGCAGATGGACTCGAAGCTGCTCCACCTCACCAGCCCAGTCCCTGGGGCATTGACTCAGCTCTCAGAGCCTCAGTTTTCTCATCCATCAAATGGACACTACAGTGCTTTCCATGACGGCTGGGTTAAGTAATGCACACAAGAAGCACTGGGTACCCAGGAAGAAGGCACAAGTCATGGCAATTATTTCTATTATCATTGAGAACACCTCAACATAGAAAATGTTCCTAACTTGAAGGGACGTGAGAGATGTTGGGGGGTGGGGTGGGGCAGACTGTTTCATCGGAAGGCCAGACAATAAATACTTCCAGTTTTGAGGCTTTGAGGTAATGTAATTACCTGCTCACTCCATGAAACTGTAGATGGTATCAAACCCTATCACCTTGCTTTTCCTGTATATATACACCTGTGATAAATGCCCATTTATAAATTAGGTCTGACTAAAGGTTAACAACAACATAATAAAATAGAACAATTATCACAATAACAGCAAAAACAACAACAACCACAACAACCAAAGATAGGAAGGGGGCTGGCAAAGTGGCTCAGTGGCAGTGTCTTCTAGGCTCAGTTTCCAGTTCTGTAAAGACAATACCAAAAAAAAAAAAAAAAAACCAAAAAAAACTGCGAGAAAATGCTTGCTAAGTAGATGATTACTTTTTAGGCAGAGCCAACGAGTCAGAAAGAAAAGATGAAAATGATAAGTAAACTGTCTCCTTTTTTAAATACAAGTTTTTGCTACGTAGTCCAGGCTGGTCTCAAACTAGCCATCTTCCTGCCTCAGCCTCCACGTGTTGGGATTACAGGTGAGAGCTCCTATGCTCACTAACTAAATCTTAAAGAGTACAAGTTCGTAGGGTAGACAGCCAATGAAAAGATATTCTAGGCAGAAAGAAAATATGAAATTGCATTAAACTGGATATACTTCTTTTAAAAATGCAGAGGTACTAGGAGTAGATCGTGTGGGTACGAGCTTTAGGCACCTTCCTCTCATACTCTCAGGAGTACTAGATACTTACCTACCAGACAAAATTGCAGGGCAGGAAGGCTGGCAATGTAAGAACAGCATCACTAAATCTTGGCTCAGGTGATTCAGTATTTGATGTACAATCACTTTAACGGTGGATCTGCTATTAAGTCCCTACCTAGCTGCTCAAGGGCCCTGGGGAGAGGACATCCAGAGAGAGCAGTCAGCTCCAACACATGCTCATCTCTTCATGCCTACATTATCATCAGTCACGGATGCCTGCTATTGTCTGTGTACAAACAGGTGCACTTGAGTAACCCAAGGAAGTGCCTCCAATCTTATTTCTCATTTGTAATATGGATTTCAAATTAATTCAAAGTGGGCAAATCAAATCAGATTAGGTTACTGAAGAGGAACACTTGAAAATTCAGAGCATTACCTTACCCCAACATGTTAATGTTCAAATTACTGCAGACAGACTGTTTTGTTACAGTGTTCCAAAGAGACACACTATTTCTAATATTATCTGTCTAGTCTTTAAAATATCCCACTTGGGGGACACAGGTTTTGCAATGACTTTCTGCTGAGTTTTTCTTCTTTCTGGCAGTCCCTGGTGGTTTCTGTTTTTGCAAAGGGAGATGAGTGGAAAAGGCAGTGTATTTTAAATTGATACCAGTTCTCTTTCCTAATGAAGTAGAAACTACTAGTTTTGCCTACTTTTTGAAATAATGGAGTTTCTTTTCCCCCTCATAAGGAATTTTTCCAAGTAAACACTAGGAGGAAAGAATACCTAAACTGTATGCTGATCAACTGAAGAATTAGTAGCTCTACAGTGACCTTGACACCTCAATTTGAAATAGTACCACGATGGTATATACTTCCTCACTTCCAGAAATGAAAGGAGATATTTATGTTAGGCATACTTACAGAAAAGATGAAAAACATTCACAGATCAATAAAGTAATCTATTGTAACATCTCACTAAGATGGGGGAAGGTAGGTAACAGTCAAAAAAAAAAAAAAAATCTGAAAAAAGCACATTCTAACGTTTGGGCCAAATGGTGTTCATCACATAACTAAGCACCACATAAAACATGCTTTTTATCACTGAAAAGTATTATAGTTGAATAACATACTTCTGATATTTGTATAAGGGTGGTCTTTGACTTATCAATGATGTCAAACCAGAACAGAAGATCCTCAGCCTCTGTGTGTATCAATTCTCAATAATAGAAAATTTTAGTGATAATCATTTCTTTTCTAGATTATCATACTAAACTTCATTGTATTACATACATCAACATTTTCAAAGTATTAAAAACTATACATACATACGCACACAAATTTTCAAATCACACAATCATTTCCCTACATCAATCCCAAAAGACATGAGGTCTTGCTTGAAAATTCTTATATTTGAGCCAAATCTGGAAAAATTTGTTACTGATCAAAACAAAAGTACAGAATTGCCTGGACATTTTTGATCATGAAAGAGATATCAACTGTGAAATTCCTTAATGTAAAAAAAGCATAACTTAAAAATTTTTTTACTTAATAAAATGAAGGGAATTTAAAAATGCAGAGTTCCACATAATAGAACCAAATGTACATCCAATGAACAGGCTTAGCTCTTTGATCCATGCCTGTTAGATTAATCTTCTAATGTGGGACTCATACTTGAGGAGTTTTACATAGGGAGAAAAACAAAAGCCTCAATGCTGTGGCTGAGAAGCAGAGGGGCCAATTCAAGGACTCCTGGATGAGTCACGCTTTCATTCTGCCCATCTTCCTCTGGTAGGGAAGTCATTACTGGTTTTTGAGCTGGAAGGTAAAAATGATGATACTTTACATACTTAGAAAGACCTCCTTGGCTTGCTATTCAGTTTAAATTGAATTAAGAATCATGTTCTGTTAAGAGCCTCCTTGTGTCCCACCCGGTCCCTATATCCATTTCTACATCACTAAGGACAAAAGGCCATTCTGTAAAGCAAATCTGGTTCATATCACGCACCTATAACATTCCATCACTCAAGGAAAATCATGTTCTTTTACATGCTCCACAAAGTCCTTTTAGTGTACCATTATCTTTTTCGCCTTGTCTCCTACTCCACTGGATACTTAAAGCTTTGTAAAATGTGCCCCCAAACTGCATTTCACACATGGCTTCCACTATCTGGTCTTGACCACCTGGCAGAACCCTGCCCGAAGCTCACTTCTTGTTAAAGGCTATCCTAACCCGACAGCTCAGTAACACAAAAGACTGAGATATGCTGTCGCTTCAGTGTGACATTTTTTGTTTTTACTTTGTGGTGCTGGGAATGGAAACCAGGGCTTTGTGCACACTAGGAAAGCACTCTGCCACTGAGTTCCAGCCCAGTGTGACTTTTATGACACTTCTACATTCTTTTCCTATACTTGAAAAAATAGTACCTTCAGAATGAAACTTTTGTCTTCGTTTTGGTGCCTCGTGGGTCTTACACATAATTAGTGCTCACTAAATGCTTACTGAAATGCAAACCTCAGATGATTAAAGGATGTATCTTTTTCCCCTAGGAAGAATTACCTGTGTGCTCCATTACACTTTTAACAAGAAGATTCTAGTAAGTGCTATGGAAATCACTTGGTCAGAAAGAACACAAAAACTCAAAATCTGTGAAACATCCATAACTACATATATAAGGGTTTGGAATATCACACAGGTTACACAAGTTGGTTACCAGCTAGTCTCCTATTTTATCTCCCACTACTTCTCTCCAGAGTCTGCAGCTTTATGTGTTGTCCATTGAAGACATTTCCTAATGTGACTTCTTCCCAAGTTACCCCTAAGACACTCCATAAATATTTATATTAAATGATAAGTGACAGTTTAAAAGGAGAAGCTGGTCAAACTACATGGTTGAGACAAACAAACAAACAAACAAACAAACAAAAAAACCACTATTGAGTAAATACAAAAATGCTCCTCCCATGCAGCCATTGATACAATACTATAAGTACATTTATACAGACCTTCAAACTTTATTTATTTATTTCTAGTACTTGGGATCAAATGCAAGACCTTACACTTGCCAGGCAGGCGCTTATTCTACTAAGCTATATCCCTGGCCCCTAGACATTCACACTTTAAAAATCATCTCTTAAAGAGTCCACCCTCTAAACTGAGGTAAAATTATTATCCTTGTTTTAGTTCTGAGAAACAGGTTCAGGTAATATAATTTATTTAAAGTCCCACAACTAGTAAGTGCACTTGATTCTTTTTTTTTTTTAATTTATGTATTTGGTACAGTGTACTTGATTCTTTTGTTAACAATTCCGTGTTCTTTAAACCACACTATGCTCTCAATCTCAGGATGGCACCAAATTCCCGGGGCCACATGAACAAATGATAAATTTACAGTTCTCTGTCAATGAGCAATTGGTATACGTAATCAAAGTAACTAAGACAATAAAACATAAGCATGGTAAAAAGTGATGAAAAAACCACACCATAAAAAATGCTACACATGTAATAAACCCTATTCAAATCCTCAAGGGGTGAGTTCCTCAAGAGTTTAATAAGGTCAATGCTTAATTCCCAATGTCCATAAAATCAAGTGGCAGACACCATCTGCTACAAAGAGCTGAGAGGCAAAAAAGAAAAAACAGCTGCCACCTCCCAAACACATAGATGCATAATAACGTGTATGCACCTGAATACACCCTTGGCCAGATCAGAGATGACTACAGTCTCTGGCAACAAGGACAATGTATTCAATAGGTGTAGTGGCTGAATGGTGACATAGAAATATATCATTTAGAGCTTCAAAATAGGATCTTCGTTAGGAACAGGGTTTTGCAGATGTAATTAAGGATCCTGAGTTAAGATCATTGTGGATTATGATGACTCCTCAATCTGCTGACAATGTCTTCAAGACACAAGTAAGGGAAAAAGATGTACACAAGAGGATATCATGTGAAGATGGACATAGCACACTAGAGTTATGCTGCCACAAGCCAAGAACCCTTGGTACCATGAGATGCTAGAGGAGGTAAGGACAGATTCTCCTTCAGAAACTTTGGAGAGTGTAGCCCTGTTGGCATAGCAACTTTGGACTTCTGGCTTTCAGAACTATAAGAAAATAAATTCTTTGTTGTTGATGTTTTAAGATGCAAGGTTTTGATATTGTTACAGGCAACCACAGGAAAAAAATAGTATATAACAAGCCAAGCTGCTAAAATTCTCATCTATCTCTATACAAGAAGATTAATGTGATTCTTTTAGGTTACTATGTAGTATATGATTAATTCTACAAAACAGTATACAGCTTCTTCAACCTAGGGTTCTGGCATAGTTTCACATAAAAGGGAAATTTATATTAGGATCTATAGTACAGCATGAATAACTTTACTAGAAAGGGAAAGAGCTAAGATATATATTTATAATAAGGTTACAAAAGTTTTTATAACCTTATTATAAGTATATATAATAATAAGAACAACTTATGGAGAGTATATTTTACAGGAACCATTGTATCCCATAAATGTACAATACATGTTTGAATTTTCACAAGTACGACAGCATTTCATGGCAGAATCCAAGAATAAGCTAATAACGATAAACACATAATTATTTCAGAGAAATATATATTTAGAATGTGATTCATTAACGAATTACCACAAATTATATATAAAATGTAATTGTAGGAAAAGATACAATAAAAGAAAGTAATATACTTATCTAATTTATAATCTCAATTCTAAAGTAGTCTACTATGAGACCACATTTGAAATAAGAATACTGAAGAAATGGAGATTTGCCAGCTGGCTCAGAACACTGCAATAAAAGTGAATAACAATGGGACCCATGAATCATGTTGAAGCTGTTTTTAAACAACCTTTTGCACACACACACAAATTCCTATTAGTTGTAGATTTCACATCAAAGAGATGCTTGGATCTGTCATTTAATTAATAAACAGAAATAAAGAAACTGACATTTCTGACACTGATGCCATACAAACACAATTCAAAAAAAATTGAAACTAACCTACATTCTTGAAGTCAATGAAAGCTGAGAGAGGAATGTGAATTAAAAATTTATAATCTTAAATAATATATTAAATAGCTATGGTTACCTCAGTTAATCAGAAGCACAGGCTTGAATATTCTGAAACAGTAGGTCAGAAACTGGTTAGCTAAAAAAATTTTTCCTTTTTATCATCCAGTATTTAAATCTTAATTCCAATGTATCAAGGAAGTGACATTAAAGTAAAGAGGGTAGAGAATGTAACTCAGGAGTAGAGTACATGTTTAGTAAGTCCAACTGCATGGGTTCAATCCATACTACTAACAAAGACAGAAGAAAGAAAGGAAAAGAAAAAAGAAAGGGAAAGAGTGAGGAGGGAGAGAAAGAAGGGAGGGAGGCAGACAGAATAATGACGAGCAAATATTCTCATATGTGGCAGGCTTTATATCAGTAATTTGATAACACCTTAGATAATTAAAAAAAACTTCGGCATTCTGGATACAATGAGGAAAATATTCTTTAAAGGATGCCACATGTCGGAGGCAAGGAAAAAGTACTTAATATTTCTTTGGTTGATCTTGTCTTTGGCATGCTGTACTCATTTTCTTCTTATTGAAGGTAAAATAGGAAAGCTATAAAATGAGTAACAACAGTTATTGGTATAGCCAGGTGAATGATATCCTGGAGACAGGCACATATGAAACAAAATTTTTGCCTACACTTATTTTACCCCCAGTACTAGGGACTGAATCTAGGGCCTCTACACTAAGGTACATCCCTTATCTTTTTTACACAATTTGAGATAGGTCATTACTAGGACCTATATAGGACCTTACTAGGTCCTAGTAACTTACTTGGGTGCCCAAGCTGTGCTTGAATTTGAGATCCTCTTGCCTTAGGCTTCTAGAGTGCTAGGATTATAGGTGTGCACCATTACGCTCAGTCTGGGATGTCTAAATTCTTAGTACATTAGGGCAATATGCTCCAAATTAAATTCCATGGAACATTATTGTCCCATAAAATGTAAATAAGTCATTATAATCAAATATTTGGAAAGCTGCACATAGTATTTTTTCTGTGTTAGTCACAAAAACTAGAATTATTCAACTAAGGAAGCTATGTAAACTTCTAACAGTATTTGCAAATCATTTGGTCATGAAATTCTCTTTACATATAGACACATAATATATTTTTTTGCCTAATAATTTCATAGGGTTCTTGAATACTGACCCTAAAAACATAAATGACATACTAAATTTATGTTGATACTTCCTATAATCACATACGGAACAAACAAAACATTTATTTTTATGACAACATCTTCAAAATCATAAGAAAGAAATTAATTTATTTTTGGTCCATTACCTAAGGGCTTTAGTTCATGGCTGGATTAACTCTGGGTTTAATGTACAAAAGGAAAACAGGACTATATTCTATTTATAAAAATAACTACTGATACATTAAAACTTGTATGAACGGGGGAAATCATTAACAATTGTATGAACGGGGGAAATTATTAACAATTTAATCTGTTTAGTCAACAAAATCTAAGGCATTTCACAAGGGAAAAAAATCAAGAATAAGAATCTTTCTCTGCAGCATCAAATTCCTTGTACTGTAGCCATCATGAGACAGAAAGAGTGTTATCACCTTATACTTGAGAATCGCATTACAACTGGCTGATTATTCAGAATTAATGAGCTCAGGGTGAGGGGTTCAATGGCCAGATGGGCAATTGCAATGAGCTGCTGGGCTGAAAGCTCTGGCCAGTACCACTGATTAAAGTCCGAAGGGGCCCCAAGCCCATCATTGGTTGGCTTTGTACCAGCAGGGGGCACCTTAAGCCGGTGTCTGTGCATCAACTCAGTCTTTGTGCTCCTTTCTCCATCTGGGTCTGAGATGTTAGGGCTGGGCATGGGACCAGTTTCTTGATAAAAAACCTTAACTTGTATTCCCTTCCTGATAACTAAATTCTCAATCTGTTGATTAGATTCTACAAACTGTTAGACTCGACACCTAACCCAGAACCCATGTTTCTACAAATTTGTTTCTCCATGGCCTTTTCACAAGTTAAGTCCTGTCCTGAAAGCATGGGATATTTATTATGCCCTTCATACTGACAACTCTTGAGTACATTTTAACATCCTCTTAAACCCTTCTTCCTTGCAGACGTGCATATTTCAGTGTTTGAGATTCTCATTAAGTCAGATTAGAAAGAATATACCCTTTGTGTTTTACTACCCTTAAAACCTGATGAAATCTTTCATTCCTTACCAACTCCCACTTGATGTCTGACTACTGTTGTTGCCTTCAGCAATAATCTCCCTTTATCACTGAAGTTTTCTCTAGTACTTTTTTTTTATCTCCCCTCTTCCTTCAACCTACTTTTTGGTTATAAATCTTCACTTTCCCTTGCTGTATTTGCAACTGAGCCCAGTTTTATACTGGAGCCCCACTTCCTGGTAACAGTTGTATTTGTGTGTGTGTGTGTGTGTGTGTGTGTATGTGTGTGTGTGTGTGTGTGTGTGCACGCGCGCGTGCATGTTTGTGTGTAACAAATTCGTTGCTTAGGCTTTCTTTCATACTACTTGCTCCAGATCTCTTCACCTGACTGCATTCTAATTGATAGCTGTCTCATCTTCATACTCTTGGCCTACAGCTGACAGGGCATTCTTGATGACAGTATGAACAGAACAGAACCCAACCAAAACAGAATCATCACCTATAATCTGCTATGTCCCAACATATCTTCCCCATCTTAAGTATCTACTATAGGACTGAGCTATCACTTGACTTGATAAGGTCACTGTTTTTTCCTTTTGGATGTGACACAACTTTTACTTTTGAAAGCTTTCTGGTGACTAAAGTTATCTTGATTCCTAGTTTAGAAAATTCTTAAACAGAAGTATAGAAGTGGGTCAACGAGCTGGCAGAATAGGAAAACTCCAGCTCATGTATACCCTAGCTCCCAGGCAGAGCTACTTTCCAGCTGCCCAAGAATGAGAGTGCCTTTGTGAAGGATTCAGGTGGGAGCCTGTGAAATCCCCATGGAGCCCGAGACCTAGGAAGCATACTTGAGAGAGATGTGCAGCCAGGTGACAAACTAATGGAGTGTGGTCTTGCTTGCACAGATGGAAATGGCCCCATCCATTTCCATCACATTCAACTTTGGTCTTTATCAAACTCACCAAAGGGCTCATGCACACCACTGCCTTCTGCAAGAGATAGGCCTGCCCATGCTGTTCTTGGCCATGGACCTGAAATGAATTATTAACTTGGCTGTAGTCCCTTTCTGTTGTGGTTCTAGATCCGCCTCACTTGAACAAGGATGTGGAGGGAGATACATCGAGTCCCTTAGGCAGGCCTGCCAACCTCAGTGAGACAGCAGGGTATGAAATCATTTGAATCTGGGCCCTTGCCCCATTCAGCTGGGGAGGGACAGCAGTGTTGGCCAGCCAGGGACCAGCTGGAAGAGGTGGCAGCCTGAGGTCTAGAGCAGCCTTGTTGAAGTCAGTCCCACAGTAACAGCTAGAAAAACAACACAAAACTAATGTCTAAAAAAATATATACACAAAATTGACCAATCTTACATACTGCATGATCCTACTTATCCAAGCTTGACTATGGGGTGAAAATCAGTGAGGGGTGAAAGGTAACACAGCATATGGGGAAATGTGCAAGGCAATTCAGTACATTTGTGAGACTTTGTCACAAAAATTTTTTTTAAAAAGGGCTGGGATGTAGCCCATTGTACAGACCCTGGTCGAGTTAAATTTTCAGTATTACCAAAAAGAAAAAGAACTCCAAAACATATAAAAACATTGATAAATAGTTAGCTAGACTAAATAAGGCTATGTTTAAAGAAAAGGGAGAGAGGAGATGGCTAAAATAAAATCATATAAGAGAAAAAGATTTCACAAAGATACCAGAGAAACCAGATGAAGGATTATAAGGGACTAATGTGAAAAACTACATTGTAACAAATTAGGTAACTCAGGAGAAATGTATAGATTTCTAGACACACACAATCACCAAACCTGAATATGAGGCTAGAAAAACCCTTAGTAGACCAACAAAGAGTAAAGAAAGGAAATCAGTAACAACAAAAAAGTACCTATGAAAAGAAAGCGACAGGACCTGATTGCTTCACTGCTAACTT
>PVKN010034534.1:0-11816 GCA_004027915.1 Capromys pilorides
GAATCCATGCAATCGACCAGGCCAGGCATTCTGACATGAGCAGAGCATTTATTGGGGGCATCAAGTAAGCTGGCTGTCTAGTGGAACAAGACAGTAGTGAATACAAGAGGGAAAGCCGGGTGTGGTGGTGCACGCCTGTAATCCCAGCACTTGGGAGGCTGAGGCAGGAGGATCAATGTGAGTTCAAGACCAGCCTGGGTTACAAAAGTGAGCTCAAGGCCAGCCTAAACTGCATAGCGAGACCCTGTCTCAAAAAGACAACAATAAATAAATAAATAAGGGAAAGGAGACTTTATAGGATCTTTTAGGGAGGGTGACCACAGGCTGGAAGAGCCAGGTCACAGGTGGACATCATTTATCTTTCTTGTGGTTTAATTTTGTTTACATCAGAAGGGAGTGAGTGACCCAACATGGGTCAAATGAGTCAAGACCAGAGTACAATGTGGGGCAGGGTTGGGATTGAGGTTGGTGTAGGTTACCTAGGAAACCAAGGGAGGGAATGTTTGGGGCAAGGCACCCGGGAAACTGAGTCCTGACCTACCAGTATAAACCAGGCTCCTCTGTTGTCTATAACAGGTACTACTATGAAGGAGCTCAGGGCTACCTAAACACAACTCGTGTTTCCCTTTGAGTGCCTGGCTTTCTTCTCCCTGGATAGCCACAGGATTCTTTTCTTATATTTGAGATTCAAATTTAGTCAGGTTGCATATTAACAAGGTTTCTGATAGAGATTCCCACATTGATATTGCAATTACCTCTGAAACGTCAAAAAAAATTTTTTTGGTGTGTTGGTGGGGTGGGTATTCCTAGTGCTTGTGAGGCTAAGCTCTGAGTTCCAGTGGTTTGCAAGGATTTCCCGCAGGACTGGCAAGATGTCTAGCCTAGAAACTGGCCAAGATCCTGGTCTGCTTATTTGCGCATTTGTGCCACGTTAGTGTCAATCACCCGAGGTAGTGAGTGAGTTTGCTCCTTGTAACTGAAACCAACGAATAAAGTAAGTGATGATTGGTTTTAGACCATCAAATATGAAAATAAGATGCTGTGATGCATAAAAAATAAAAATGATGAATAATAATAAAATAAATAAAAAATAAGAATGTCGTGTCGAAAAGCTGAAATGATGCAAAAATAAATAAATAAATTAAAGAAGCTTAGTGATGCTTGGTGGAAGGGCAGGAAGGCCAGAAAAGCCTTGCAAGGCTCAGCGTATTTTTTTGTAAGTCACTATTTGAGCTCGATTGTCAAACACAGAGATGAGGAAGAGTTGAAGAGTGGCAGAGTGGGGTTGTGGATACAGCTCGGCAGCATAAGCACCTTGCTGGCATGCACAAGGTCCTGGTACCACAAGAAAAAAAAGTGGGCAGTGCCAAAAATGAAGGAGAGAATACAAGGTTAAACTGCAATGCTGCATGAAGGATGAGTTACACCAGATCAAAGCTGTAAGTTACAAAATGAGAACTTAGAAAAAAATCTTTAAGGAACATCAGGTGAACTAGGAAAAACTCAAGAAAAGGAAGTATATTATGGGCTATAAAATAAAATCATTGAAGATCTGAGTGAGGAGACAAACTTTCAAAGAAAACTGAAAGATTAGACTTATTTATTGGCATTAAAATAAAAGGAGGGCTCAGTGTGGCGGCACGCACATGTAATCCCAGCTCCTCTGCAGGCTGAGAAGGAGGATGGCAAGTTCAAGGGCAGTGTGAACAGCTCAGTGACACCTTGTCTCAACATTTAAAAAATGAAAAGGGAAGGGGACAGGGCTTATTGCTCTCTGGGTTCAATCCCCAGTACTCCAAAAATGAACACAGATAAAGTCAGTTACAATTTAAAACATGAAAATCTAAATAAGTGAAGGTTGAGCCGAGTGTGGTGGCACAAAACTGTAATGCCAGCATTCGGGAGGCTGAGGCAGGAGAATTGCCTTGAGTTTGAGACCAGCCTTGGCTACATAATAAAATCAAGGCCTTACTGAACTATAGAGAGAAATCCTGTCTCAGATAGATAGATAGATAGATAGATAGATAGATAGATAGATAGATAGATAGATAGATAGATAGATATTTGAAAGACAATAGGATAAAGTAAGATATAAAATAGGATATGGGACACTTGTTTAAGATATGTGTCTTAGTTACTTTTTACTCGTTGCTGGGACAAATACCCGACACTCAAAATGAAGGAAGGAAAGGTTTATTTAGCTCACAGTTGCTGACAGTTTCAGTCCATATTCGGCTGGCCCAAGGCTGAGTGAAACAGGGCAGAGGGCATCCAGGTCATGGCGGCAGAACAACTAACTCACCGGAGCAGAGAGTAACAGCCCTTTAAAAAGTCTCTTTGTGCTCAGTCACTCTGACGTGGGCCCATTGTGCCCTAGGGTGGAACCAATCACACCCCAGGATGGGCCCTTGATCCCACTCTAGGGAGGAGCCAATCATATCCTAGGCAGGCCCAGGTCATGCTCCAGGGAGGAACCAATTATAACACATAATCCTAGTGAATCATGACTCATGTCTCAAATTCTAGAAGTCCCCGCCCCATGATTTCATGAGGCTTTGGGGGGACAACTAGACATAAACCATAACAATATGAGAGTAGGATTGAACACAAGTATAAGATGGTTTGTATGGATTTTAAAATGCCTTCGCAATATACTTTTTAAGTATTTTCAAAGTTAGAGGGAAAAACAAGAAAAATAAATCGGGGAACACAGGAGGAAGAGCCCTCAGCGTTTATCTGTCTTTTCTTGGAAAGAACCCTCCAGTGGAGCAGTGGTCAGCTCAGAATTCCCAAGGTTGCAGGGAGCAAAGGGATACCTCAATCCTGGAGGCTTCCCCCTTCCCTATCAAGCTCCAAAAGCCACTACTTTCCCCTCAGTAACCAGAGAAGACCTAGAGGCCCTCCTAACCGGGCCAGCTCACAGCTGGATGGCACCAGCCTGACCCTTGAGCAGCTCCCTGGCCTGCCAGCCGCATTCCCTCCTGGATTATCTCCTCCAAATTTAGCCCATACTCAAAGTCAGGGGAAACTACTCTTCTGGATCAATCGCCTATGGAGTGTCAGGTTTCTGCAGCTGTCTGGGGGCTCTCAAAATCATCTTACAGCCTGGCACAGCCCCCAGGTTGTTTTTGTTTCTGTTTTTAAACAGAGGTGTTTATTTAATAAATGTTTCCTGGGCCAGGCAGTGGACTCTAGGTGTGTGCTGATGAACCAACAGTGGAGCTCCCTGCAAGGAGCAGAGGCACTTGCCTGAACTCCCAGCATCCTCTGCTGCAGCGACTGAAGGCCCATGGAGTTGTCTGAAGGAAGGGTTTTCCTAGGTAATTCCCAGGAGCCTGGAGGTAACCAGAAGTCTGGAGGGGAGGTAGAGAGCAGTCTGGGAGGGCCATAAGGGAAACCTGAGCAAGAGCTAAGAACAAGTAAACAGTCTCACAGTCAGTAGCCCGGGCCAAGCAAGGCCTGGGAAATGTGCCCATCTGTGTGACAGCAGCGTACGGGGGACACACACAATTAATTACAATGCCAGGGAAAGTCCCTGCCTGGCAGGATAAGGTATTAAGACATTAATCTGAGTGTTCTCACCGCCTTTCCCCCTCCACCCATTTTCAAGAACAGTGTCAAGACTGGTTGCATCCAGAGAGTTCTAGTTAATAGTCGAAGGACACATCTCCCTCTGTCTAGCCTCTTTTATCCCCTTCATTTAAAATAATGATCTCAACATAGCTTCTCAGAGCAGTCTTCTCCGTGAAAGTCTACTTTTACAGATATGCTTTACTCATGTTTTTAAAATAGCTGCCAACACGTTGAAAGTAGATTTCACACACAGCCTGGATTTCTTCAGCCTCTCCTAGAAAACATGGGTGAGCTCAGACTACTGAGCCCACGAGCTCCCCGGGCTGGAGCCGAGCTTGCTCTGGTCCACACCGTGCAATGTACAGCACTTGGTGATTTGCCTGGTCCCTGTCACTGCTGAGGCAGCAGAGCTACCGGTGTGCAGCTTTCTAAGAGAGCTGAAGCCCAAGGGGAAAGGGGATGTAATGCTTCTAAGGCTTGAAAGGCTCCCAGCGTTGGCAAAGACCCCATCCCAGAAAGGTGGGAGGGACACAATGCAGCAGGCGTGGCCGCTGACAGTCACCTGGACTCTAGCTCCATGCCAAGGAAGGGGACCTTTCCCAGCTATCATGGAAATCCGCAAAGGGTAGGAGAGCAGGGCAGCCCACAAGACTGGGATCTCCCAGCCCTTCAAGAAGTGACTTGAAGTTAGATTTCATGAGAAGAAAAACAAGAATGTGCATCACTTCTTGCACAGGAACGGGGGCACATTTGTAAACCTTGTAATCCCAGAATTCTGGGGAGGCTGAGGCAAGAGGATAAGAAATTAGAGGACTGTCTGGAAAATGTAGCAACTTAAGCAAAACCTTGTTCTAAAATATTAAAAAGAGAAGAAAAGATTTGGGCATGCGGTTCAGTGTGAAGGCCCTGGGTTCAGTCGCTAGTACTATGTAGCCCAGGCTGGTTTTGAACTCAAGGCAATTCTCCTGCCTCAGCTTGCAGAGCAGCTGGGATTACAAATGCTTGACAGTGCACCCAGGTGTCTATTAATTTATTTAGATTTATTTTTTTATGTATTTAGTATAGGGCCTACAGGGTCTCACTACACAGATAAGATGTGTAGTGATCCTCCTGTTTTCAGCTGCCCAAACGCTGGGATTACAGGCTCTCATCACCACACCCAGTCTGTCACTGTCTCAGCGCACCCTGAGGGCTGGGCCAGCATGGCATGCTGGGGATGGAACCCAGGTCCCTGTGCCTGCCTAAGCAAGTGCTTTAATCTGCTGAGCTATATGGCTGGCCCAATTTTAATGCTAATAAATTACTCTAATCATCCAGTTTTCTTGTAAAATTTATCTCTGCACTCTAAGGGGAAAAAGGGAGGAAGAAATGAAAGTGTTAATAGCAAAGGAGTAGGCGAGGTTAAATTTTGACTAATATAGCTATGGAAATTCTCAGATGTGGTACAATTCGAGCCAAGTTTTGAAGGATGAGTAGGAGGCTTTCACGTGCAGGTTATTCTTGTAATGATAGAGAACAGAGGAGGTTGGAACCAGAAAGGAAAATCTAAGCTTCCATGTATTCTTCATATACTAGGGCAACCTGGGCTATTCTTTCATGCACTTCCTGTATTTAGAAACTTATTTTGTTGGCTGTGAGCCCAGTGCTTGGAGAAAAGGCCATAAGCCCAATGCCATTTAGTGGATTCTTGCACAGTTCAGGTGAGGGATGCCACAGGTTTGAACCAGGAGGGTGGGGGAGTGGAAAGGAGGGCTTGGTTTGCAAGAGTCATTGATTACTGACTGTGTGTCAGATATTGTGGAAGATGCAAAAAAATACACCGATAAACAGATACTGGCACCTCCATTGAAGAAGCACATTGACTAGGGGACAGATGTTACCACCTGGCAGAGCCTGCCAAGACGTGAAGCTACTGGGACCATCAAGTCTTGGTCACCCCTGTTGTGCATCCCATCACAGGTCGTACTCTGGAGTTCTCTGTCAGTTCTATACAGGGGGGAGGGCTATTTAATGATCTAAGACCTGTTTAGAAATGTATCTGTCCCCTTAGCTATTTTAAGGGGACAGATAAATGACCAAAATCTCTAATTCTCAATCCCATAGCAGGAACTTTGTTCAGATACATATGACATAATCATTTGGATAAGGTAAAGTGGATATTCACACCATTGTTAAAGAACTCTTTTCCAGGCTTCAGTACTATGCCCAAAGTTTTATGAAATAAAAAGGCCCAACTGGTTTCTAAATCATGCTGAATCTTTTCCACTTGTGGATATGGAAATGTGAACTGGTTTTGCCGCCTTGTCGCTTGGTGACTCTCTGCAAGGTGTATTCTTTCATGCCCGGGAGTGCAGCAGGTCCTCAGGAAAGGCCCAGGATGTGGATTCAGAACATGGAATGTGATGCTTTGAAAAGATCCGTGCTGTTCTCTTTGAAAGTTATGAAACGGAAATGGTTGTGAGAGGTGTTTGTTTATTCGTGTTGAAACGTTAACGAAAACCAATGCATCTTTAGTTGTCAAAGGCACCATTCTTGCGCTGGACAAAGAGCAGCGAACAAAACAATGCCCTTGATTGTTCCAGTGAGGGAGACAAGTGCAGCAGATTATATGGGTACAGACACATAGGCTGTGTCAGTAGTAGGTCAGGAATGACTCCTGCTAGGAAGAAAAACAAGCACGAAAAGAACGAAGTTACCGGTGAGGAGATGTCCGTGGGTACTGCATAGGGAAGGCCTCCCTGAAGTGGCAGCGTCTGAAGAGACCTGAGAGAGGCTGTGGCGAGGAGAGGGTGTGTTGGATAGTTACATCAGGGTCCAGAGAGGCGCAGGCAGAGGAGTGAACAAGCACAAACACCCTGGGACAGTCTCCAGTCTGTCCAGTGGGAAGACCAGCAGGGCGGCCCCCAAAGGAGGGAAGAGGAGAGGAGAGGGGATAGGGAACTGAGAGCGGGAGAGTTCCTGTCCTTCCACCTGGCATTCTTCCTAGGTGCAAGATGAAAAAAGGCGGGGGGCCATTACCAACCGCCTTAAGTAATAACGGCTAGCAAAGCTCTGGGAGCTTGGGAGGCTGTTACCTGCAAGGACCTAAATTATGGCAAACGCCAGACTATATCCCTAACTCCTGGCACACAGCTGGAACTCAGCCTGTGTTTGTGGACTGAACGAAGCTTGGCTGAGCTTTTTCAGCTTCCAGAATTTTACTGATGCAGCACTGAAGCGGTCTTGTGCAGGAGACACCAAAGAAAGGGAGAAGTGTTACTCAAACTCAACCTATAGGACACTATGCCCACATGTCTTCAGAGGGCCAAGGACAGATAAAGCAAGCCTCGCGCTCTGCTGCTGCTGTCAGCTAGTACAGTCTGTCTCCAGGGTGCCACGCGCTGTGCCCTTTAGACCGGGAATTTACCACCATTCCGTGATGTCTCAGCAAATCCTGGCACCTGACCCACCCAAATATGACTCGCATCGCCTCAGATTTCCTTTTGTCACATGACCAAAGGCATATACAGGCGTGCTTCCTACTTACGTAACCTACACCCCTGAGGATACTGTTATCAAGGTGTATTAGACCCTCAAGTGCCTCCAAACCGTTCATTTTAGGCTGTTTATTGATGTGCACGTTTGGGGAAGTGTTAAAAAAATCAAATAACGTGGTCTCTTCAGAAAGTAAAATTCAATCTCTGTGTTTTTCAAAGGGAGTCTACAAAAGGCTTTAAAAATCTGTATCTTAAAAAAAAAAAAAAATGTCTCAGGCCCCGGCTATATCGACCTCTATCACTCTATTCCCCACGCAAAACCCATTAGTACCTCAAAATCATTTCTGTTACACCACGCCTTGAAAGGAAAGTCCAAGCCTATGTTATCACAATAAAACAAATCCTTAGTCCCTGATCGGTAGAAATTCATTTTGCAAAGCTCAGGGCCTGGCCCATGACGAGGTGCAACGCCTCCGCTGGCCAGCCTTGCGACACCCGGCGCCCCCAGGGGCTCCCGCGCATTCCCCCCGCCCCCACCCGCCGGGGTCTCCCGGGGTCCAGGTGCAGGGGCCCGCGGCTCCACCCCCAGGTTCTCCTGAGGGGCAGGCGACATTCCCTGAGCCGGAGCCAAGGAGGGCCGCTGGGAAACTGCTGCGTCAGGATGGTACGAGGAGTCCCGAGGGGAACAGCCAGCGTTAACTGCAGAGGCGCGACAACCCAGGCCGGCTGGAGGGCGCAGAGGGGAAGGGCGTGGAGCCGCCGACTCCGGGCTGGGCGCGTTGAGCGTCCGCACCCCCGCCCCCGCCGCAGTCCCCGCGCCCCTCGTGGGTTCACCCCGCTACGCCTCTGCAAAGCCTGGGTCGCAGAGACGCGGCGCACACGCGCAGCAGGGCCCCGGTGGGCCCGCCCTCGCCCCGCCCCCGTCACGTGCCGTTCAGCTTGTGCCCCGACATGTGCGGGCGCACGTGACTGCGCCGCGTCCGGCTCCGGCCTGCTCACCCCGCGCGCGGGAGCGCGCGCGCGGCTGTGCTTTGAACCCAGGCGTGGGAGACCGGAGGAGGGAGGGGCGGCAGGGGGAGGCCGGCCTCCGGGAGGGTGACGTCACCTGCGGCTTTGTCGCTAGGCAACCGCGGATGGCTTCTCTCCACCGCTCGGGAGCTCCTTGGAGCTCTCCAGGCTGATGACATTACCCCCGCCCTTCGTTCCCTCAGCCAGCGGCGAGGGAAGGAGCCAGGGTTGTCCGTCAATTTTTAAACGGTGAACTCCAGAGCTCAGCATCAATCCACCCTTCCGGGTGGCCGGAGGGGGGTTGTTCACCTGTTCGGTCACTGCGGTTCACCTAGCTACGTAGTTTCTAGGCAGAGGCCTGTGGACGTGGACGTGGACGTGGACGTGGCACATGCTTGCGATATTTTCAGGGTATCATAGAAAATAATTCATCCGGTGTCCTGTTATAGGGGTTTTTCTGGAGGCCCTGCATAGCTGGGGCTCCAGAGCTTGAATCCAGGCTGGCTGTAAAGCTAATTTTCCAGTCCCGGCGAGGAAGCTGAAAAGCCGCATATGGAAGCAGAATTTATTATAGAACTCTCTGGCGGATACTCAGTATCTCTCTTCAGCACATAATATTCTCCGAGCACACCCATGCGAGAAAGGTTCCAAAATTGAAACCCTACCTAAAGTTCACAACGCCCTAAAAATACACTGCATAAAAGCAATACCACGCGACCCTCGTCCCTACTTGCCCGATTCTGCACGTTTCCTCTTCCTAGCTTCTCAGGGCATTTGCACCCAGACCCCGTGTTTGCTGGGGAGACTAGAGCTCAAGGGTGACCACTCAGGGACAGAGGGTTGGGACAGAGGGTAGAAAGCTCCCTAGATCACGCTAGGACTGTGAAATCAGGAGGGTGAATTTCTATCGCCAAAGTGAATAAACCACAGGACAGTACGGTCCTTCGTAGAGGACTAGAAATTATTTCCACAAGGCTATCCTCTTTATTGAATTATCTGTGCCTGATTTAGAAAAAATGATTTCCATGATAATCTTTCCACTACACCAATGATCTCTCTGGGTCCTAGGTTCTTGTACCTGCTAGCTCAACTCATCCCAGAAGAAAACTGCAGTGATTTTCTTTCCTCCTTACGGAAACTCTTGTAAGAATATAGAACAGTAGGCTGTTAACCAACAAATCTGATTCTCATCTGGGTTCTCTTGGTGATCCTGGAGCAGTTTCCTTCCATGGGTTTGCAGAAAGTAGGATTTAGGGTGTTTTGTTTCCCTCTAGGGGTGCTCTTTCGTTTTCCCCTTTGGGTGTTGAGTGGAGAACATGTGTCATCACTTGGTTTTATTTGTACAGCACATGCATAGAGGAGGTGACACGGAGCTACTTGGGAGGTATCCTCCTCGATGGCCTCCCCAAGCCAGTGGGGCACTAAAGTTCTAAAGAGAGGGGAGAAGTTAGGAAATCCTTGCTCTGACGGAAGATCACAT
Organism: Capromys pilorides; assembly: GCA_004027915.1. Classification (NCBI taxonomy): domain Eukaryota; kingdom Metazoa; phylum Chordata; class Mammalia; order Rodentia; family Capromyidae; genus Capromys; species Capromys pilorides. Next base: position 9,538 of record PVKN010034534.1, read on the forward strand.
ATAGCAAACTCCAGCTGTTCAGTGGAGGACGCACCTGGGCTGTCTCCTTGAGCTTGACCTCTTGCATTGATTGTCCTGTTCATTTTGTAAACCCATCCCTTCCTTTCTCTGGGCTTTCTTCAGCCCCACCTGTAGGAAGCTGGCAGGCTCGGTATCCACCCAGCATTGTGTGTCCCCCCACCCTACCCCCCCCCCAGCACATGAGTTCTTTTTCTGTAGTTCTATTGCCCCCGTGTGACTTAGAGATCTTGAAATTCACATCATTCTATGGTACTCACAACAGCTTGCATGCAATCTGAGAAAAACATCTGGGTCTGGGGATATAACTCGTGGTAGGGCACTTGTCTAGGTTCTTAGTTGAATCTCCAGCAACCACACACACACACACACACACACACACACACACACACACACAGAGAAAAGCATGGGAATTCTTGTACTCACAGTTTATTGCATTTGTAGGCAGTAAGCAGTGCTACAATTGATGAATTTGAAACCTCTCCAAGTAGCTTTACACTGGGTGTGTCTGAACCCAGAGGCAACAGCCAGGCCTCTGCCCTGCTAGCTCACCAGAATGCTTTCCTACTGGCACCCAAGAAGTCCAAACAAAGCCCAGGATGAGGAGAGGTTATACACTCAAAGCAGAAAATGGGGTCATCCATGACTCAAAGCACCCAATCAGTTTTCACTAACGCTTTTGGCCCTCTGTTCTTGTTCATCTAAGTGTTCATCCAATTAAATGTTTTATTGCTGACATGAATTTATCATTAGTAGTTGACTGAAATCATTAGCAAGCTGCTTTCGTGCCTGCAATAAACGGATGGAGGGATTCAGGAGTTTTTGAAGGCTTTTGAATAAATAATCTGCTTTGAAACATCGCTCAGAATGTGAAAGTTCAAGGAAATAAAGAAATGTGAGGAGATAAAGTGACGGAGTGAAGAAAAATTTACTTTCAATAGAGCTCCCCCGCTCCTCGGTAGGAACCTACTTATGCCAATTTTAGACACATTTTACATGGGTGTGGTTTTGTTTGAATGATATCCCAACCAAAGTAAGAGGCACAAAAGGAGGGGAAAGTTGGTGGAGCACTCTGACCATCAAGAAGTGACACCTGACAACCAGACAGTGTGCCTATAAGCTGAAAATTCTGTAATGAGCAGATGTAAGAATGCAATGAGAATCTCACTGGTGCAGATACTACCAGGAGAAATGCAGGGTACAAAAGTGGTGTTTAGAATGATGGCCCTGAACTATTGAGGAAAGTTTAATATGTACAGGGCACTTTTAAAAGACTGTATGAAATACTTTAGAGGCTATCTACAATACGTGTTAGTATATTTGCTGCTGAAAAGGAAAACAGTCTTGAAGCTTAAACATAGAAGCTTCAGATTGCTGAACTATTATTTCATGGGGCTATCATTGAATATAGAACTTTAAAATGTCAGGTTTTTAAAAAGTATAATTTTATATATTTTGGTAGGAGCTTTCATTAAACAAGTTCAAGAAACACAATTTTAGGTCAAATATACAACTTCTTGAATTGTATATTTTTAAAGTACATGCATTGCACGTTTTTAGTATAAATCCCACTTTAATCACAGAAAATATGTGACAGTTTTCAATGTCAATCCCCTATTTAAATTCCCCCATGAAAATCTAGAGCTTATACTGGACTTTGGCATTCACTGGAAATCCACTTTGAAATTACTTGAAACAACACAGAAGAACAATGGTTGGACTTAGTATATTGATCCGCGGGTCCAATAGATTAACAAGATTTTTTTGAAAATAAAAATATGAGGTTGCTATCTAAAGTAGCATATCTTTCTCACAACAGCACAGCTAGGGTTTGGCATTCCACTGGTTTTAATTCCTTCAGGACAGCTGTGTTCATGTTTGCCCCAGGTAAAAGGCTTTGTTAGCCAAGGTCTCTAGTGGAAATTACATTCCTGGAGAGGTCAAGAATTGACCTGTGACATGGACAGAAACAGGCAGAGCATCCTTCAGCCTAACTTTTGAACAGCTCCCAGGTGATGGGTAGTAACTAAAGTTATGGCCTATATTCTCAGTTACAGAGAGCTAAACTACTAAAAAGTAGTTTCATAGTAAGAGGAACTAAAAGTCCAATCACATTTACATAGTTTCTAGTGCCTTAGAAATGCACTTAAATTCAGCTCTTTGAGGAGGTGAGAACATACGTCAATACAGAGTTTGCTGAGAAACACATGTACTTAAAACTGATTCCAAGAAGTCTATACTTGAAAGCATAGTTAAGTCAT
>PVKN010034535.1:0-11809 GCA_004027915.1 Capromys pilorides
GTAACCCCCCCCCCCAAAATTAATTAGTTTATTTATTTATTTACTTATTTATTTATTTCTCTTCTTTTGATAACGCTTCCTGATTAAGTTAATACAAAGTCATTTTAGAAAATTTGGAAAGAAAATAATTACCACATGCAGAGGGAACTCCTGTCTACATTTTGGAATATGTCCTTCTAGAAAATAGCAGTCATCCAATCTCACATGACTATTGTATTGTTTTATTTTTTTAACTTAATGTATTGGGTACAGGGTCTCACTATGCAGGTCAGACTCCTACTGATCGTCCTGTTTCAGCTTCCCCAGCACTGGGATTACAGACCTGTGTTACCGCACCCAATTCTGGGGTCCACCCTGCGTGTGGTACCCAGGATCAACCTGGATCCCTATGCTCGCCAGGCAGGTGCTTAGCCCACTGAGCTATCTCCCTGGCCCCAGTTTTATTTTTTTTAAAACTGGGTTTGGCCCTGTAGTTCAGGCTGATCTTGAATTTACAATGTAGTCTAGACAGGCCTCAAACTTTCAGCAGTCCTCCTGCCTCTGCCTTCTGAATGCTGGGATTACAGACGTGTACCACTATGCCTGGATACCGTTAAGGATACTGTTAAGAAGAAGGCACAACAGCAGTGTTATCAGGAACCTGCGGATTAGAACTCTAATGTCTAAGCAGGCCTGGTTCCTTCAGTGAGCCCAACATCTGTGCCTGAGGGCTCTCATCTTAGAACAGTGCCGCTAGCTACATTAATAGAAAAGTGTTGCAGAGCTCAGCAGCTGCGTGGCATACCGTATGTTGACTACTACCCAGCGTGTTTATTAATGCCAGAGACATGGTGTGGGAGACTTGGGGGCCAGGCGTGCCCTCCAGGTCATCTGCCTCAGCCCCTTCCTTTCAGAGGCGTGGGAACAGTCTCAGGGGAAGTGACTAGCTTGGTGCTGCGCAGCTAATTTTTAGTAGCTCCAGGTAGGTCCGTAATCCTTCTTAGCTCAGAGGTCAGGAAAGGTCTAAGTTTATACTGAGACGGCATAAACAGGGAGTTTACTCCCTGCTTTTCTTCCCTCAGCACGAGCTTCTTCGGTTACGCAAGGGTTTGGGTTTATGGCTGCGCTTTAGCCTCTTCTGCTTGTCTGTTACTTCCTCAAGTGCTCGGCTGATCTTTCAGGTTTGAATCTTCAGAACCAAAAGACTTTTAAAAAAAAAATTGTTTTAAATCTTTTATTTATTTGTGTATTTGGTATAGGGTCTCTCTCAGCCTACCCAGCACTGGGATTACAGGCGAGCACCACAGTGGCCGGCTGAGGCAGGCTGGGACTGGCGCAGCATGCGGTACAGAGGATCAAACCTTGGTCTTTGCACTTGCCAGGCCGGTGCTTAGACCACCCAGTTATCTCCCCAGGCCCTAATGTGTTACAGTTGCTAGAGAAAAAAAACGAACAAGGAGTAGAATAGCGTCCAGGTTGTGGGAAGGGATAGTTCCATTGTGTCATTCTTTTTTTTTTTTAGTACACGGTCTACAGGGTCTCACTATGTAGATTGGATTCATAGTGATTCTCCTGTTTACAGCCTCCCAATGCTGGGATTACAGGCACCACATCCAGTCTCAATCGCTGTCTCAGTGTACAGGGCCAGCATGGGAGGCCTGGGGATAAAACCCCCAGCCCCTGTGCCTGCCTAAGCAGGTGCTTTAATCCACTGAGCTGTTTGGATGGCCCTGTGTCATTCATTTTTTAGCAAGTATTTATCGAGTTTCGTGGTGTGCCCAGTGTGAGTTTTCACAGAGGGGCAGACTGGTCCCTCTTAGAGTTTACAATCGAATATGGTAGATGGGCACATTGAGGAATTTCACACTTTGTTTGTCTTGTACTCACGGCTGCAGGGGCAAGTAAGGGGCCCCAGAGAGCCAGAAACAGGGAAGCTTGGCTTGATGGTTGGAGAGAGGCGGTCAGGGAAGTCTCACCTGAGGATGGTGGTGAGTACTGATTGGTCAGCTAAAGGAAGTGTGGAGGGCATGTGTGTGGGAGTGGCAGTGAGAGGCCTGGGGGAGGAAGGAGCAGGTGCTGTACATTTTAGGACAGGGAAGAAGACCAGGACGGCAGAGGGGAAAACCGACCCAGTGAGATGGGCAGAGGCCGTGTTCTGGAGGGCTCCGCAGATGTCACATGTTTTCTCTGTCATCTAAGAGCCAAGGCAAGCCTGTCTAATGTGCTTCACTCTGAGTACTTCTACAGGGATGTCGACAGGGGAATAAAGGGTTACCGAGGTGATGAGACACCTAAACTTTGTGTCGCATCTGGAGTCCTCAGTCCTGAGAAGAAGGGAGAAGGAGTTCTAGGCTATTCACAGATTTTGTGTCCACAGAGACATGAGCCTGTTCTGCGTCACTGCAGAAGGTGTGCCTCAGTGGAAGGCAGACAGTCCAGGTGGCCGGCTTGCCTGACTGGGGAAGGGCTTCCTAGGGTTGGCCAGGAGTAGGACAGGCAGTAGGGGCGCAGGCTGCGAGGCCACCTGCCAGGGAACCATGGTAGGAGGTCCTCCGTGGTAGAAATGGCCTCCCCACCAGTCTTTTGTGCCTCTTCTGGTGCATAAATTGGGTGAAGTCTGAACATTTCATACTGTCTTGCAAGTGAGTCAACCTGAAGCTTCCATTCTTTCTTTAATTCTGAAAATTCATAAAATTAGGACTTTTGTAAAAACTGTAAAGTAGGCAAGTGCTTTACTGATGTTAAATGTTTGAAGTTGTACTTATTTAAGTACTTAAAGGAGTATTTATCCTTTTGTTTTTTTGTATGTTCAGTAATGGCCTACAGGTTGTTCAGGGTCTCACTACTAGATCAGACTCATAATGATTCTCCTATTTAGTCTCCCAAGAGCTGGGCTTACAGATGCGCCACCACACCCAGTCTCAATTGCTGGCTCAGTGCAGCCTGGGGGCGGGGCCCAGGCCAGCAGGTCTGGGGTTCGAACTCCCGGCCCCTGTGCCTGCTTGCAGGTACTTTAATCCACTGAGCTGTTTGGCCAGCCCTAGGAATATTTATTACTGTCAGGACAAAAGAATGATTGTTTTTATTGGTAAGTTAGTGTGAAGCCCACAGACACAGTCCATTATTTCAAGCAAAGAGAAAGAGAACCTCTTCCAAAACTGCAGACTGCCAAGTGCTGGCTACTCAAGGGATGCTCATATACATGCTGCTGTGTAAATGGGAAGAAAAGACCAGCAAAATAAAGGGCTCGGGTTTTTTCTCCAGGGAAGTCAGGATGTCTTGCACTGAATCACTCTGATGGTATGGAGATGAGCACCAGGCAGGACAGGCCTAATGGTGTACAGCCTGGGACCAGCAAAAGGCAAGGTGGGCTGGAAGTTGTGGTGGTGGAAGTGATGGATGGAGCTGGTTCTCTTTTGGAATGGGAGCTGTAGGCACTCACTATCACAGCCCATCTGAATCTGGAGGAGCAGCTGAGGGGAGAGGACAGAGATCCAGGCAGTAGGGTGGAGCGAGGATGAAGGTTTCCGCTTCCTGGGCAGGAGCTGGGATCTGGCTTCCTGCGCACCTCTCTCCCCTGTGTATTCTCCACGTGCTTTGTTGGTGAGAGCAGAGATTGGTCTCTCCAGCCTCTGCTGGCACAGGTGGGTTGCTCGGGGTGTAGGGTGACTTGGTGCGTGCCCCTCGCTGGTTGGGAGGTTTTCCCATAAGACAGACTTAATTGGAGAGCAGTTTCAAAAATGTCTCTGCCTTTGTGACCCTCACTCATTGTGGGTGATTTAACAGTTCAGATGGAGGTGGCGAGGTCTTTTTTTTTCTTTTTGGAAAAAGCTGTGAGAGGATCTGATTGCGGCCTTGAACTTGCTTGGCATATGGGGTGTAATGATCTCTGCAGGAAGAGATGGGGTGCTGTGGGCAGTCAGGCTTCCCTCGGAGGTCTGTCTTCATGGACTGATGCATCTCTTCTTGATCTTTCCTTTCGGGAACAATGCAGCAAGCAAAGGCTGCCAAGAGGAAACACCGAGTGTCCAGAGAAGCTCCCCCAGCAAAGTGGAAGAATGAAATATCCTTTCTCTCAGTCAAGAAAACAAGTGTGAAAGAAACTCAAAGGGCTTTCAAGGGGAAGTTGCAAAAAATTTTTTCTCCTACGAAGCATTTGGCTGATGCAGGTGACAGAAAGCAGGAGGGGAAACCGTGTATTAAGACTTCATCATTGTTTAAAAACAACCCTGAAATCCCAGAACTCCACAGGTATGTGCAGGTGCGGATGCCCTTCCAAAGCAGAAGCAGCTGTGTGTGTTCTGCCACTTCCTTTGCTGACACTGGCACTGGTGTCTGGATTTTGCAGACCAGTGGTAAAGCAGGCACGAGAGCAAGTGTTCACTCCTGAGGCTTTCCACGAGCTGGGCCTGCACCCTCATCTCGTGAGTATCGCGCCATGCGTGTGGGCTGTGTGGTTGGGGTGTGTATTGGGGGGGGGGAGGGGATACCTGTCTCTGCTCCCAGACAGACAGCACGTTCTCCTGCTAGAGCAGTTCAGGGGTGCAGCAGTCACCGCTCACTGCCCCCACCCTTTTCACCCTACTGCAGACTTTCCCCCTGCGATGCATTGTAGCACCAGGACGTCACTAATTAGACTTAGACAAGCTTCCTGCTTGCTGGATAGGTAGAACGCAGCCATTCGTGGTGGTAGATGGCATAGGGGCCAGAGCAGAGGACCTGAGCTGCCTCCTTGCTGCTGGTTGTGCAGCTGTAGAGATGAAGGAAGAGGCCCCTTTAAATACATTCTTTTCTTTCATCTTAATATCATGAATGAATTTTTTAGACTTAAGATAAAAAGAGGGGGGAAAGTCTATTAATTTTTGAAAGCCTTGGTCTCTTTTTGAGTTGGTGCAGTTTGTGCACTTCTCTTTTAGGGCAGACTCCATGGGCTGCTTTTCCTGCCTCAAGGTGGAGCAGGGAATTTCAGCCTTAGTAAAGTAGACGTTTTGGACCAGGTGACTCATTGTTAAGGGGATGGCCCTGTCCACTGATAGACGTTTAGCAGCATCCTGGGCCTCTACCCACTGTAGCTCATCCTTCCATCTATATTAACCAGGACATTTTTCAGACCATGCCATGCATCCGGAGAGGGGTAGAATCACTTCCACTTAAGAAGCACTAGGTTGGGGAAACTGAATTCAATGGTGCTAGTCAGTGCAATCCCAGTATGGCATCCTTTTGTGTATCATTTCCATTATATATGTTTATATCAAAAAGTTGATAAAAATACTTTTCATCTTCTCCTTTAGATTTCTACAATAAATGGAGTCTTAAAAGTGTCCACTATGACCAGGTAAAATTCTAGGCTGCTCTGGATTTGCTTTCTTAAGGCTTAAGTGGGCACAATCAGATGAGATCCACTTTGTCTGTGCAGGACAGAGCAAGTTGGTATCTTGGCACTGGAAGTAGTGCCTAGATATGGGCCACAGAGGTCTTGGCATCACTTTTTTAGCCATTTAGGTTCCCCACCTTCGACATAGACTAGGTTTCCATCCAATTCTGCATTGTCTGTGCTTTTCTAAAAGTCATTTGGCCGAAATACAGAATTTGGTTGTTATTTCATAACAGTATGGATTAGGGTCAACCAAAGACAAGTAAATGTTTGGCTGGATGTAGTGGGATGCTGAAATAGTGTTTTGGATCTTTGTTTTTAATAGTGATGACTCTTGGAAGATAAAAAAGGAGGAGGTATGGGGAGAGGTATACTTCCTGGTTTTGAGTATGTATGCCTCAAACATTAGTAATGGTCACTTTTTACAGTTACGAGTAAAGGTAAGAGCACTGAAGAAAGAATTAGGGAGCTTCCACCAGCAGTTTTTTGTTTGCTTGTTTTTAATCAGCCAAATTGAAATGATTTCTCTACCTTTTTCTGTGGTCTGGTTTCAAATTCTATGTGTCGATGACAGCGTGGAGCATGGACAGCGCTGCTGCTGTCTGGATAGCTTGCAAGCATGCTTTTGCTCCTCTGCATTGAAGTCTCGCCTGGGTTTTATTGGGTCCCATGTTCTATAATACATAAGATAAGAGGGTAGGCCTACTTCTGTGGTAACTGAGTTCTTGTATCTGTCCACTTCTTTAAAAAATGAGTTTAATACAGTGACCAGTCTCTGGCATCTCACCGACTTAGCTAAGAAGTATAGCTGGGGATTTATCCCAATCGTCACAAGTTTCCCAGCACCTCTAACAGGGCAGTTGTTAGAGAAGTCAGTTGTGGGCAGTGCAGCCTACCTGTCTGAACACGTAACTGACCATATGTTATAGGTGAGATGTGTCTCTCTTTTGGGTGGCCCTAGTGTTCAGAAGCAAAGTATTCCTGTGTTGCTGGAAGGCAGAGATGCCCTCGTGCGGTCCCAGACGGGCTCAGGTCAGTCACTGTTTAATCTCTACCCTTCTTTCTGTGGTATGCGGTCCATGATCATTTGGTAGGCTCAGAGGGCAGTGTCTGTGGCTGTTGGTCTTTCTTTGGGGAAGGAAGCTGTGTTTACTTCTGATTAGAGCCTTAAATTTATTCACTTAGCAGAAGGAAGGAATGACAGATGGGGCTGTGGTCACAAGTGATTAGCACATAGTTGGCTTCTGCCTTTATTTCTGCAGAACCCGTTTCATGGCTTTGCCACTTCTCTCTGTCCATGGCCACAGCTGCCCATGCCCATGTCCATTCTGGTCTAGGGTGACTATTCTGGTACTAAAACATTCTGCCATGAGCACGTATGGTGCTGCTTGGATGCAGTCATGGTGCTGGAGACAGAACCCTGTCTGCCTGGACTGTTTCTCCAGCCCTCAGCCCTCTGTATCCTCAGTCAAGGCAGCTGTTGACCACTCCTGCTGGGCCACGCATGTGGAGGGGCTAGAAAGCCAGAGCTTCTGTCTTCCGTGGTTTCTCTGTCTGTGAACACTGGCTCTAGTGTTCATACTAGCCGTGCACACTGCAGAAGGCATGTAATTAGCCACCGAAATTCATCAGATGTTAAAAGGAACTTCAGAGGAGTTGTCCAGCTTCTGTGTATAACCATCAAGCATTTGTGTAATTCAAAAAATGTAGTCACCTCAGTTGCTGGGTTGATAAAGGAGCTGAAGCTTCGTGGTTTTCAGAAATACTGAATTTACAGAGCAAAATGAGGGGTTGTGGTAGAGCTGAAGTTCCTTTTCGCCTCTCTTAGCTGTAAGCTAGGCAGTTCACCCTCCAGAAGTTAGTACCAGCTCAGGAGGACAGAGCCTGCTTGCCACTTAACTGCTTTTGCACTCTTTTAAAAGGTAAAACTCTTGCCTATTGCATCCCTGTGGTCCAGTCCCTTCAAGCAATGGAGTCAAAAATACGGGTGAGTGTAAGACGTATCTTTCTGCTGCTGTCCATAGTGGATCAGTGGCTGTCCAGCTAGACCGTGGTGGATGTAGTACAACTTCTTTATAATACTTTTAGTTTATTTATTATGTAAGCATGTTATGTCTAAAGACTGTTGAGAGTGGGAGAGAATAAATGCACTTCGTAGTCATCATAGTAAGTATGGGAGGGAACACGAGGCACCTGCTTTCCACACGACGACAGGCTGAGTGCTCTGCACTACCTTCCTACCTTCCTTTCTCTCTCTCTCTCTCTCTCTCTCTCTCTCTCTCTCTCTCTCTCTCTCTTTCTTTCTTTTGCAGTACCGGAGTTTGAACTCAGGACCCTGCGCTTGCCAAATGAGCGCTTATTCTACTGAGCTATCTCCCCGCCCCGCTGCACATTTCTTTCTTGCCCCCACCAGTGGAACTACTCGATGCCCACCTTACAGAGAGAAACAGAGGCTCTGGAGAGTGAAATGATCAAGGCTGTGTGATGAATTGAGGTGGAACTGGCTTGCGGCTTCCACTCTGGCTCTGGAGACCATGCTCAGCCCACTGTCCTGTGTTTCTGTGGTGAAAGTTCCTGGCTGGCTCTTGTCCTTTCCTCTGTCTTCCACAGTGCCCAGCCTTGGGCCTCCTAAAGAGTTAGCACTTGGGAAATGTCTCGCAATGATGTGATTTGCAGCTGTCCATTCATGCTTTTCATTTGGGTCTCTGTTGTAAGTCACGTGGAGTTCAATTTCAGTGTCCTAAGTTCCAATGTGTTACTGCTTACTTTGGACCAGGAAGGCCACAGTAAATGTGCTCCAGGCATGGGTCCTCACTGACAGGCCGTCTTGAGCAGAGAACCGTGCGATGGGAAGGAGGGCTTCACATAGCCTGCAAGTAGCACACACACAGGGCCTCTTACTGAAGGCAGGAAAGATGGTGGCTTTACAGTAGGGCCGAGGTGTGTCACCTCAGGTGCCTGCTGAGGTGGGCACATGGCTTCTACGATTTTCTTGCCAAAAACACATAACTCAAATTGAATTGCAAAGAAACTTTAGATAAGCTGAAACAGGGACAAAGTAACTAGCCAGTGTCCCTCAGAAGTATTAGGGTTGTAACTGAAGGACTCTTCCAGCTTACAAGGGTGATTCTGGGTTGGATTGTAGTCTTAGATAGGACAGTTACAGGTCAACTGATGAAATTTGAATAAGGCCTTTATAGTAACAGGATTGATTCTGTTTTAATTTCCTAGGTTTGGTAATTGTACTATCTTTTTGGTTATTGATAACATGGAGAAGCTGGGAGAAGGATATATATGACAATTCCTTGTACAATTTTTGCAATGTTGTGTAAGTCTGAAGCTGTTTAAAAATTAGCTTAATGCATTTGAGCTAAAGAAAAAATTAGGTTAAAATATTTTTAAAGTCAGCTAAAAAAGAAACTGTATCTGGTCATCCAAATGATACAACCCTATGTGACCATTAAAGTGACATTTCCTTACATTACTTTAGTGAACTTGAGTATTCTTGCCATACTCATAGAGGAAAGACAAGTTATAGGACTCTGTCACACTCCAGTTTCGTAAATGGTAACCTGCCTGTCTGTATAGATATCAAAATAAGACAGACACTTAGAAAACTGTTCATACTGGTTTTCTCTGCAGTGGATAAGTGGAGAGTTTTATTTCCTAAAGGTAACTGGTGTTTTTCTCCTTACTAAGCAATTTACAGGGAAGTAATTCACGCATAGTGTTAGGCATTGTCCCTGGTACACAGTTAGAGAAGAGGAAATGTAAATTGTTACACTATGCAGTGGAGCCTTGTCCACTTCTGTACTCCAAGAGGAAGGACATTGTCTTCATACCAGGGTGCAGAGTGGAAGTCTGGGCTGGAAGGAGGCCTGCAAGTTCTAGCCCACCTGTCTTCCATAGCTGGGAATGGCACCAGAGGTGAGAGGGCACACATTGTGTGTGAGCTGTGGGGGTGCTTTTGCTCACACAGCGGGGCTGAGTATGATTTTTTTCTTTGTGTTGGAATTGAGCGCCAGGCTTTGTGCATGCTGAGCATGTGCTCTGTTCCCACACTGTGTCCCAGCCCTGAGGGGACCTGATGCACTCTTTTCTTCCCTCCCTGCCTTGGTGTTGTCCCTGTGGCATTAGGATACTGGAGTGGCTGAGCTGCGCCTTACTTGATAGATTTGGTATCCACACGTGGCCGTTCAGAGCCATTAGCAGTGAGCCATGTGGTTTTTTATTTGCTCAGACATTTTTAAATGTCACTAACATCCTTATCCTAGAGTGAAATATTCTGTAGCAACATTTTTCCAAGCTCCAGTTAAAGTCACTTACTTCAAGTCAGGTGCAGTTGAGTCCCTTGGAGTTCATTGTCAAGTGATCTGACCTATAAAAGTCTTCCCTGGAGGGCTGGGGAGATAGCTCAAGGGCACAAGTGCCTGCCTGGCAAGTGCAAGGTCGTGAGTTCAAACCCTGATCCCGCAAAAAAAAAAAAAAAAAAAAAAAAAAAATCTTCCCTGGAGACAGCATAGGTCCCAGAGGCCCAGCAGCTCCTTATGGGGCCTTGGTGCTGTGATGAGGAGGGGCTGCTCCTCTGTTCCACTGCGCTCTTGTTTCGGCTCTTACTTTACCATCCCATCCAATGCACCTCCCTTCCTCAGACCCTGAGTGGAATTGATTTTTCTTTCTTCTTCTCTGTAGTAACAACTTTTGAAATGTCAGAATCTCCTAGCGTCGCACAGTGGCACGTTAATCTGGTTGTACTAGCATGTTTACCGTTCCCAGCCTGGGCTCTAGCCTTGTCTTGCAAAGTTGGTGTTGGGTACGACCTACTCCGGCTTGAATTCTAAATCCTGTCTCCATGTGGGTAAATGTTTCCCATGCAAAACATGAAGGCCATACTTGTAATTGAATTTGCTGCTAAATCTGCCTTTAGCTTTTGTACTCGCACTGCCTGGTTCCCTTGTTGAGCCTCGTGGAGCACTGTTAATGTCTTGCACGGCTGACTTAGGACCTTGCACAGATTGTGGCCTCAGTGTTATCACCATCATCATTATCTAGATAGAAGGCACTTAAAAAGTGGTTAAAATTCAGGACATGAAGAAAATATAGAGTGACATCTAAGTCACCCTGTGCTTCCTGCTCCTCAGGCGTGGTGTGCTTCTCAAGTTGAAGTGGTTGTGGCTCTGTCTCTGGTGTCTCCTCCCAGAGATGTTCTTAGCATTCAAATACATACGAGTCCGCATGCTTCTTGTTTGATTTTCTGTGTGGTTAGTACTCGGGTGTTTGCGTGATGTTCTGTGCCTTGTTTGTGCGCCTTTGTTTGGAGGGGTGATGTCTCCTAGTACCATGCCAAGCTGTTACGTTCTTTTTAGTGGCTGCCTACTATGCCATTATGAGTATATGTCATAAATTAATGAATCATTCCCTTGAAGGCTGGTGAAGCTATTCTAAGTATATTCTGTAGTCTTAAAATATTCCGTAGTTTCTTTATGTGCACATGTACTTGGAGGAAAAAATCCCTCTAAGTGGAGTTGGTGTCTTTATTTCGATACTTGATGCCAGAGCTGATCCTTTGCTGAGATAGGATTTCCTTTTGTTGCTCTGGCTGGCCTCGAACTCACTGACCTTCTGCCTTAGCCTCCTGAGCAGCTGGGCTTACAGTCACGTCCACCGCAGCCAGCTCGGTTGCGCTTAGCAGGGTGTCTCCAGAATGCGCTCTCCCGCTGGGCACAGGAGCTGCCTCCTCCCACTCAGTGCCATCAGCTGTTTGCCTTTTTCTCATCTGATGCGAAAACTGTAATTCCAATGCTGGTTTCTTTTAGGATAAAGTTGACATATTTTCATACGTGCAGTAGCCATTGTTTGAATATTGATTTTCCTACATTAGCTGTTTATCACTTTTTTCTTTTTGAGTTGCTGACTCTTTGAATTATAGGATTTATTTATAAGTTAAGGAAATTGGCATTTTCTCTTGGGTATGCATATATTTCACTATGTGGTCACTTGACTCTTGGGCTTCTGTGGTCATATTTGTCTATTCTGACACTTCAAATTTTTATGTACTAAATGTATCAGAGTTTTCTGGTATATGAGGTTTTTTATTTTGTTTTGTTTTGTTTTATCATCTGTAAAAAAAGGCCAATTGGGCCAGCAAAATAGCTCAGTGGACTAATGCACCTGTGTAGGCAAGCTCAGAGACCACATGGTTCGATTCCTAGCACCACATGCACCAGCCCTGCCTCCATGACAGGTTGAGCCTGCATACTCCAGACAGGCGTAGTGGTGCGTGCCTGTAGTACCAGCAGTGGGGTAGCTGACCAGCAGGAGGATCGCTGTGAGTTGGAGCCGTGTAGACAGCGTAGTGGTGCGTGCCTGTAGTACCAGCAGCGGGGTAGCTGACCAACAGGAGGATCGCTGTGAGTTGGAGCCGTGTAGACAGCGTAGTGGTGCGTGCCTGTAGTA
>PVKN010034536.1:0-11810 GCA_004027915.1 Capromys pilorides
ACACCAGAATGAATCAGACATTGATCTTTCCTTAAACAAAATTTCCATCCAAGATAGAGAAGAACCACGTAGAGACCTCTCCCCATTTTAACATTTTTGTTTTATGTTAGAATAAGGATTTTTTAATAGAGGCAAAAGGTGATGCAGGGCATACAGAAGTCTGGGCAGAGCACTGTGAACCTGCAGTGGGAGGAGAGATTGGTTTCTGTTATGCTCTATACAAATGCAGATGACTTATCTTGAATTCAAGGCTTTGTTGTTTTGTCTGGGGGTTTTTGTTCATAAGAATTGTAACATGGGTCCAGCTCATCACTCATTCTGCTTTTACATCAGGCAGCCCCAGAGCACACCACACAGCCCTCCCCTATTCCAGCAGCTCATCCAGTTAGATCCCATTCCTTCCTCCATAAAGTCTCATTCTGATCAAAATGTCCCTATCATATGTCCCTTGTTCTTCAAGGACTATGCATGGAAGTGAATCAAACTTGGAAAGAGAGACCACAGCACATGGGCTTCATTATTTCACATACTTCACCTTCATATATTTTTTCATACATTTCCTAAGAAGTCACATAGATATTTATTACATCTGTGTTAAACCATAAGCCACAAACAGGATTGTGGGTACTCAGTCAATAGCTGTAGCAAATCAACAGGTTTTGACCAGTTCAAACACAAGAAAACCTCAACTGCCTGGCAACTACGAAAGTTAATACCGCTTTGATTTAGTCATCACACTGAAATCTGTACAAATGGCTCTGGTTGGAATTGTGCTGAGCACAACCAGCTCCCAGAAAAGGAGCACCGACTGAGAAAGCCACAGAGCTTCAACAGCTGGACTCATCAAGCAGTAGAATAAATATTCTTTGATGAAGCACATCACAGAAATAATGAAATTGACCTCGTGTTTTTAGCAGCTCATTTCCATAAAGACACATGTGTCACTTTGGAGCTGTCCCCCTGAGCTGTACTAGTATCTTTGTCAATTGAACATCATCTTACCTTGACGGCCCATCACATGATTTGGCTAACACATAGTGTCTCACAAAGTGGCATTTTACAAAGGTCAGCACTGTCCAACCCACCTACAATCTCCTCCAAGGGGATCCACCCTGCCCTCATTTGCTGTGGAAGGGACAGGCCCAGGAAGCCACATGTGGTACCTAGTGCCCCACCTTCTCTGGTCTCAGATGACTGACATCAGCCCAGGCACCTGAGACAATAGCAGGCATTCCTTATGCTGGTTAGAGAAGTGTAGGCTACCCTGAAAGTTCGGCCAAGCCAATTAGATTCTCTCTTGGGACCCTGAAGTTGAAACAAACAAGTAGCCATTGCTTAGCTACAGGACCAGGAGGAGACAGGCAAACATCTCCGCTCTCCTGCTGTGGAAGGCCTGGGAGAATCCTTGAATCTGAAACCACTGCTAAGTCTTGGCTTCCTCGAAACCAAGACTTAATATGGCTTCAGTTCTTGGATTTCTAAGGCCATTCTTCCATCATTCAAAAAAAAAAAAAAATATGTGACATTCTATAACAAGCTAAAGCCCTTTGTCTTGGATCTGCATGAATAGATTTTTGTTTCTTGCCCTCCCCAAAGTCAATTAATCCCATAGGAAATTAAAACCTGGTTCCAAATGAACTCTTGGGCTATAAAGGCCTTCTGGAGAAATCAAAAGAAGCGAGACACACTGGCAGTGTCTTAGCCATTACTGGGAAGGCAGTAGACACCAAAAAAAGAAAAAGGAGAACTGAGAATCTTTGAAGATGATTTGGAAAGTTTGTGTGTGTGCGCCTCCCTGTTGAGTGTCGGCAACCAACCCCATGAATGGAGGGGACTGGGCCTCACTGAGCTGTCACTCATGGGCGAAACCTCATTATTTTAACAGCCCGGCTTAAAATAGACTCTGAATGGCTGCTGCTTATGAGATGGCCTCAGTGCACAGGAATCACAGCTAACTGAAGCCAATTCACAAGAAAGACAAGATAATAATATTGGAAGATGCTCCCAAAGCAGGTGCTAGGTGAGGGCGTGTCTACGTGGCCTGGTTTTTGTTTCCATTCAGCTTTGGAGATTAAATTACCCTACCCCTATTTAAATTTTTTCCAAAATATTGCATGATTTGAATTTCAATACAGTTTGGCCTCTGTATAAGCATCCCAATTCAGAGATTGAATTGTTGCTATGTTTGATCTGTAAAACTATCTCACTAGTTTAAAAAGTAGAATTTGTAAAGAGGATGCTCTCTTTAGGAAGATGTTCCTGCTTGTGTGATGGGAATTCTGTCTCTGGGCTCTGGGGAAGCAGGTGGTAAAGGAGACTTTGAAGACAGCCTGAGCTCAAATCCAGCCTAGAAGAGTGTCTCGCTATGTGGCTCCAAGCAACTGACCCCTCCAGATTCTTTATTCCTGAGCAAGGATTATGATAATAATAGTATATACTTTATAAAGTGCAGTATTAAATGAGTTATGGTAGATTTATAATAAGGATAGTGCCTGGTCTGAAGAAACTATCCTAAAAATATGTGCTACCTTCACTCTGTTTCTTTCATTAGACACACTATATAAATTATTAAGCAAAACCTACTGAGTTCGTGCAAATATTGTGCTGGGTGTCTACTTTTACAATCTTGTTGAGAACCTACAAAAGGGAAGTAGTGATTATCTCAATTTTACACTTGCCAAAATGAGGCTAAACAGAAGTTAACTAGTTTGCTAAGGGTTTCATGGCTACTAGATGGGGAAAATAGGCCTCTTTAATTTGTTAATTTATTCAATGTATTTCAACTGTGTACTAGCTACAGCCTATACTAGGTGCCAGAATATTAGGACGGCCAAACAATCAAACACCTTGCCCTCAGCCAGGCGTAATGGGGCACATCTGAAATCCCAGTGCAAGAGCCTAAGGTAGGAGGATTCTAACTGCAGATCCTGCACAGTCATTTTAGCAAAACTCTGTCTCAAAATAAAAAATATAGAACAGTAGGCTGGGGATTTTGCTCAGTGCAAATATTTTAGGTTCACTCTCCAGTCAGGACGAGAGAGACAGAGGTAGAGACAGAGGCAGAGGCAGAGGCAGAAACAGATCCTTAACTTTGGTTTTTTTATATATTTGGTTGTTGCAGGGTCTCACTACACAGCTTGGACTTGTGGTGATCCTCCTGCTTTCAGCCTCCCCAGTGCTTGGATTACAATGTGCACCACCACACCCTGACCATAGGGGCAGGGCTGGCACCACATGTGGGCTCTAGGATGGGACCGTGGTCCTGCGCTTGCTTAAGCTTGCCTCAGCAGGCGCTTTAGTCTGCTGAGCTATCTCGCTGGCCCAGATCCTTCACTTTGTCAGGGGCTACCATCAGATGTGAGGAAACAACCAAAGACAAAGTCAGAAAAATGTATAGTGGGTTACTGGGTGGGTATGCAAAGGAGAAAACTAACAAGGGAGAAGGAGCGTGTATGCACATGGTGTACCAGTGCAATCATATCCATACTGGCAGCTGGTGGAGAACTTTCTGAGAAGGTGACACTTGAAATGAGGCAGGACAAGGTCATGCAAGCATGTAGGGAAAACCAGGCCAATCAAATGTACCTGCACAGGCCCCGAGGGAGGCAGCATGTTCCAGGATCAGCAATAAGGCCCATGTGGCCAAACCAGAGAAAAGGGGGGAATGCCACAGAAGATGAGGCCAAGGCCTAGATAAAGTATTTACTGGAGAAATTTCTCCCCGTCTCCGTTAACCTGGGCTCTGCTTCCACAAAGTCACTGTGGAAACCAATGAACTAGCCATGGAAGGAAACATCTCTTGTTCCCTTGGGGAGGTCTTTCCATCTCCACCCTACAGCAAAGACAGCCAGGCTTGTCTGCCAGTTGGGTCTCAAGCTGAGAAGCCAGCTAGCGAGCATCCCACCAGCCCCCACCCTCCCACCCGCCCACCCCTACCCCAGCTGGCTGGAGGCCACCATGACGATGTGACCAAAGCCCTTGCGGAGCTGCACCGTGGGCTCCTTCCAACGTAGGAGTTTCAATTCCAGCACATTTGGGGTTCCTTTCAGAGGCAGACTCAGAACTAGACCTACTCAAGGGTAAGAATAGGGCAGACACATTAACAGCCCAGCCTCAGCGGGAGTTTTATTTTCCGTTTCCTCCTCCCCCATATTTATTTGTTTCTTCCTCTCCTCTCGGTGGTAAAGGTGACCCGGTACCAGACTTTCAGATGAGGCTTAAAAAGGTACCATGGGGGCTGGGAGGATGTCACCCTGAGTTGGAGGTGGTTCCTCCCCAGACTTTTTGGAAGTATTGGAGCTGGACTGCCTGCGTTCAAATCCCCATTCTCCCAGTCAGGAGCCATGTGATCTTAGTCAAAATACTCAGAGTTTCAAAGCCTTGGAGTTCAACTTTTCAGATTGAGAGGATGAGAATATTGGCTCCATAGATTTATCAAGAGAATCACATTGAAGAACGTTTTGTAATTTAGACAAATGCAAAGCTCCAGCCTTTGAGGGGTACTTTTAAGCCACAACAAGAAGGTGGTTTCAGGATACTAGGAGCAAGGCAGCCAAACGATGCAGCTGCCTCTGCATTTCTACTCAAAGCCACATATTTTGATCTCTGTTGAAATTCCACGTGTGCCCATTGGGGGTGGTCCCGGACTCCTAAACTGCTAGGCCTCCATCCTTCCTAGGATGCTGTAACTGCGTTTACTTCCTTGCATGACAGGGAACATGAAGTCTTTGTTGCCTCCTGGAGTGCACTGAGTAATGTCTTTGTAAATTCCCCGGGAGGAGCGCGAAGACAAGGAACTAAGGTGCTTTGGGCAAGACAAGAGACTCTACGGGGGCTATATTTTTATAACATGTCTTTTTGGAAGGGACACAGAGAACATTAATGGCTAGCAGAAGCTTATTAGCTTCAATTTGCTCCTGAAGAAAAGGAAAAGTCACCATGTAATGTAGACCAGAAACTCTCTCACGACAAGGATATAGCACACAGGATCACTGTTGGCAATATCACGAGAGAAGAAGCGATTTGTCGGGAATGGCTATGGCATTTTATTGGAATAGCCAAAAACATTGGCTTAGGATCACTATGATTGGAAAAATGTGCTATGGAAGTGTGTATGTAGCTCAATGATTTATACAAAGAGTACCATTTTCTTCATGGCCGTTTTAGAGATGATTGGGCACATCTCTTGGTTACACTGCAACTGAAGACCCCCTTCAGGTCATGATTCCATGATGTTCTGACTTGCCACTGCCATAGGTCAGTATCAGACATGGTAGCTGAATGACCTGGACACAGAGACCTGAAACACACTTGGTAAAAAAATAAATAAATAAACAAAAGCCATAGTAGGCAGAGCCACTGCAAGAGGACTGTTACAATGGCAAACCATCCCAGACTTATCTCAGGCTAAGATGTGTCAGGAGTTTAAGTAAAAACAAGAACTGGGTGAGCCTGTTAGAGTCATTTAAAAAGAAGAAAATATTAGGACGTGACAACAGAGGACGACAAAAGGGGGGGGGCACAAAAACTGGGTTTTCCAAAGTTAATTATCTCCTCTTCTGATGACTTTTGCTCTCTTCTAAAAATAGCTGTGAACCCTCTCTCCCCTCCCTCCTCCCCTCCCCTCCCTTCTTCCCTCCTGACCCTAGGAGAACACACACTGGCTCTTACCACAGATGTGCACCCACTCACTGGCCCAACTGTGAGGCGGCGAACGCCATGGTAACTGCACAGAGCACCTTCCTAAGAATTCTGCTCCTCACACAGTTCAAGCAGAGGAAACCCGGAGTAACTCTGACATTTGTCCAGGTCACCTATGTGCCAGACATTAAGCCAGGGGCTTCCATACTTCCTGCCTTGGATACCAAATTGGGTATCGTTACCGCCCATTTTAGCGGATGAACAGTTTGCAATGTGAAGAGATCCAATAATTATCTTACTGCTATTTTAAATGGCAGAGATGGGTTTTGAATGTAGAGTTACCTGATTGTGGAAGCCACACTGCATAAAAGATTCCTTTCTCAAAGATGTATTGTCATTTTCATAGTCAACATCCAGAAGAGTAATCCAAAGGAATGATGATGTAAGGTGACATTCCAGGCTTTAATATACCTGTGGGAAGGTGGGTAGCTTTGAACGTCAGTCTTCAGAGTTCCTGTGGTCTCAGTACGTGGGCAGCCTGGGTCCTGGTGGCCAGGTGGTTCACCACAAGTCCAACTCCAAGCACAAGTGCTCTGGAGAACAGTGACATCTGTGGGTATTGCTGAAGGGGTCAGGGTGGCTCCACAACTTCCCAAAGCAGTGACATTAAAACTGAGTTCAGCTCAAGTTTTTTTGAGCCAGGAGCGATCTGAGAAGCTGAGGTGTCTGAAGCTGGTTTCCTGTGAAGCCAGATGGCTCTGGCTCTCAACTCTAAAGCCACACGGTGTCCCTGGGCATGCAAGGGAGAGGTGCAAGAGGTCCGAGCCTATGCATCTTCCTGCTTTGACAGTGACTTTGTCCAGTTACCATGCACAGATTTGGTGGCGAGGAATGTCCTTGTAAATTCCCCAGTAGAAGTGCGAAGACAAGAAATCAAGACATTATAAAAATAACATCTTTAGGGAAGGGACACAGAGAACATGGTTTAATGGCTATCAGTAGCTTATTAACTTCTGTCTGCTCCTGAAGAAAAGCAGAGGTGTGGTAAAAACCAGTGTGTGTTTTCCTACGGTCAGGAGGGAAGAAAGGAGGGGAGAGGAGGAGATAGGAAGAGGAGAGAGGGTTCATAGCTACTTTTAGTGTGAAAAGGGACACATCATCCTGTGGACTCAGGGAAGAGAGATGTGGGGAAAGGATTTAATGAAAGAAGAGGAGCCTCTCTGCTCGACATTGAACCAGGGGATGCCCAGTTATGGGGGCCCGTGGAGGAGCCAGTGGGAGGTGGCAGCCGCTGCACCCAGGGTAAACACAGTCGACAGTCACTGCAAGTAGCAGCTCTGAAATTCAGGAAGGAGTGCTGAACCGGAAGTTGGAACAGCAAAAGCATGGGAAAACCGCAACCAACAGGGGCGGAGTGCAAGCTGCACTGTCCCTCACTGCTCCCAGTTTCAGCAAGTTGGGGACTTGCAGGTGTGGCCTCTTTCTCCGTGAAACGAGGCACACAGCGAGCTTCTGACTTAGAGAAGCTTAAAGTGGAGCCTGGTCAGGCTGGAGGGACTGCAGACCCAGCGCTGCTCCTGACCACCAGCATGATCCCATAGAGCAGCATGAGCTGAGGGCCCTGCCCAGCCCTCTCGGCCAGTGTAGAGAACACACAGATGTCATCTGAAGCCATCCCGAAGAAAGAATTCCTAGAAATAACTCCAGCTTAGCTAATCTGACATAGTATGATTCCACTTCAAAGGCAGAGCTTCAGAGACCAATGATGATGCAAAGTAAAAATTTATGATATGAGTAGGGTAGAAAGATGATTCCTATTTAAATGTGGTGCAACTCTCCCTGGCCCCTTTGTAAGAAACTCTGGAAATTCAGGCATGGAGAGGGGTTGCCACTGAAAATCAGTTGCTCAACGTTTAATGAGTGATAACTATATGCAAGCCCATGCCCTAGGGATCGTGATGGGGCCTTCAAGAGTGGATCCTTGCCCCTACCAGGCAGAAGGAAAGAGAAACAGGTGCCACATCTGCGTTTATATGCAGAATACACTGTCCTCTATGGTCACCTTCAGGAGATATCCACCGCAGTGGTGTTCAGCTGATAGGACAGACATTACATTGTTATGGTTTGTGTCTAGTTGTCCCACCAAAGCCTCATGTAGCCACAGGGCAGACTTCTAGAGTTTGTGATTAAATCATGATCCAATGCTGGGATTATGGACGTGAGTGCTACACTCAGATAGCTGGAATGCAATGTAAGGAAGGGAGAGAGGCTTGCTGCTGCTGCTGCTGCTGCTGCTGCTGCTGCTGCTTCTCGATGCTGCTGCTGCTGCTGCTGCTGCTGCTGCTGATGATGATGATGATGATGATGATGATGATGATGCTGGTGATGATGATGGTGATGATGTTGCTGCTGCCAATGCTGCTGCTGCTGCTGATGATGATGATGCTTATTGCTGCTGCTGCTGCTGATGATGATGATGATGATGATGATGCTGCTGATGGTGATGATGATGGTGATGATGTTGCTGCTGCCAATGCTGCTGCTGCTGCTGCTGATGATGCTGCTGCTGATGATGATGGTGATGATGGTGATGATGATGATGATGCTGGTGATGATGCAGATGCTGCTGCTGCTGATAATGATGATAATGATGATGATGATGATCATGATGATCATGATCATGATGATCATGATGAAACTGCTGCTCCTTCTCCCTTTTGCTCTCATTGCTTTTGCTGATTTCCATGGCCATGAACTGCCGCTCTCTGCTACATGCCACCCTGCCTTGGAGCCAGCTGATTATGAACAGAAACCTCCCCAAACTGTGAGCTAAATAAACCTTTCCTTCCTTAATTTTGGATGTTAAGTATTTTGTCCCAGCAATGAGAAAAAAAGGAGCCAAGACAACCATTTTCAGACTCAGGTTCAGACTCAGCTTTGCCCCGCACTAGGTGTATTCCCTTGGGCAATTAATTTCATTGCTCTGTGCTTTCATCTCCTGACTTATCACATACAGACCACGACAATGCTAATACACAGCATCTAGATCAAAAGAGACAGCATGAATGAAGCATGGCCACAGAGCACCAGCCAGTGGGCAGCAGTATCCTCAATTTGTGTCCTCCCTTATTGTTGCTCCTTCCTGGACCCAAAGACTACCGTGGAGCTCAGTTACTATGCAAGACATGTGTGGCCAAGCCATGCTCTAGAGGCCTGCGGACCCAAGGCAGGGAATTTCTAAGCCTCAAGCAACTATTAGATGCAGCATTACTAGAAGATGAAGTTGAGCAAACTGAAGATCCAAGTTCTTCTGAGAGGGCTGGGAGAGAGAGAAGCATCCCTGGCTAGTGGTGGCCATAGAA
Source organism: Capromys pilorides (assembly GCA_004027915.1). NCBI lineage: Eukaryota > Metazoa > Chordata > Mammalia > Rodentia > Capromyidae > Capromys > Capromys pilorides. The sequence continues at coordinate 9,003 of PVKN010034536.1, forward strand.
GGCTTTGAGGAGCAGGTAGAAATTGGGTTCAGCTCTAAAACATGGCTAGCTGTGGGGAGGGCATTCTGGCCCTCTAAAGGCTGGATGGCTCCTGATTCCCTGACTGGTTAGAATGGGACAAGTGTGGTGGAGTGGTCTTGGCATGTAACTAATAGGCCAGGGAGCAGATTGTGCAAGATCTGCAGTGCCAGCATCAAGATTTCAGATTTTATCTCATGGGCAGCAGTCACCAAAGATGTTTATCCTGAAGAGAGACACATTGAAAGCCAGTGTTGGGACAGCTAAAATGACAAAACTCCACGGGCTTCAGTGGACAGATCTAAAGAAAGGAACGCAGACCAGAAGTTCTGTTATAGAAATTCGTGAAGTGAGAAAGTCTAACCTGTGATGATAATCATCCCACAGAGAGTGCAAGAAATACCAAGGAAGACAGTAGAGGAAAGAAACAAGAGTTCTCAGGGGCTGCCCATACACGGAGGCAACTAGAGATGTTGAGGGTGAGCCAAGATTTCCGTCTGGGTGGTGGGAACAGAAATGTGGAAGCTGGGTCTGCAGAGCAGGAATAGGAAAAGAAGCTGTGATCCTGAAGAAGAGTCAGTGAGGAGCACCAAGACGCAGGTCAGGAGATGTGCACAGAGACAAGGTATGGGTCACCTGTCTGTGATGGCATCGTGGGCAGAGTGAACTCTGCCAATACCCTACTGTAAAGATGGCAGGAGGTACCAGAGAAGAGACAAGCAGAGACCAAGGCTCTGTGTAAAGCAAAAGAAAGCGCCCTACTTGCTTGTAGGAAATAGCAAAGACCTCCAAGCACCTATAGTTCTTCAAGATCCAGTGGTGCTCATTTCTACAACATAAGGATCGATTTGTAGACATTTTCAATGGCTAAAGAGAAGAGAATGCCAAGATCATGCCCCACAAAGAGACAATTCTTCCAAAAAGAACTACTCATTGACCACAATGTGGTCATGAAGCTGGGTCAGTCAGAATTCCTTGAGGACTAAATGGCACATTTGAAGTGTTGGGGAGCCATAGCCGTACTGCAGAGACTGTTTTTTAGAGATAAGCATGAGGGTGAAATCCTCCTCAACCCAAAGGGAAGGAGAAGGAACAATGTTAGTTGAAACCCAGGGAGGGATAAAGAGGTAAAAAAGGCTGCCTCTTCGGAGCAGAACTGTCACAAGAGCATATCTACTGCCTGGACCTTTTTTGGCCAAGAAGAGAATAAGAAGAATATTCCAACTTTTTCTCCTTATCTCTTCCCAGTTTCTGTCAGCCCTTGTCTCTGGCCAAATCCAACCGTAATCCACAAACTTATACAACTTCTATTCCTCTATTTCCCAAGGCACAGAGCAGAAAGTGTGAGGAGCTGATCTTAGAGAGAAAGTAGAGAACAATAAGAATACTGATTCTTTATGTTCCTCAGTTGGATATCATTCTTTGAGCAGATTAGTTTTTCCAAATTAGCAGTACACAGCTGAATAGCATTCTATGATTTCTAAAGTGCTTCCCCTGAATTCTCCTTTGTGAATGCAGGGTCCCTCTGTGGTAGATGAGACTGTGTTAGCCATGTTCACTGAAACCTGAAGTACAGAGAAGTTAAAGGACCTATTCGAAGTCACGTGATGAATGAATTGTGAATTCCATGCTAGAAGAAGAAATGGCTTTCTGATTTCTAATCCAGTGCTCCCTCGCAGGGCAAAATCAGCTTACCTGGGCAGGAGTCCTTGCTGTACAGTGCCCTGGGACACTGATCTGCAGAGTGTGGCATATCTGGTGGCCCTGGCCTGGTTGGGTGAACAGGGCCTTCCTGAGCTGTTTCAATAAGCAAATATTTCTGATGATTCCATTATCCCAGTTCAAACAATGGGTGCGCTGTGCAGAGGCTTCATAAATTTCATTCATTTGGATGCAATGAGAATTACATAAGTCAGAGCCTTGTTTGTGTTCTCCCCCTTTCCAAAACACTTGACAAAACAGAGATTATACTGGAAATATCTAGGGAGGAAAGGCGGCTGCACAGGCTGTGGGTTTCACAAACGTGGCTTAGTGTCTTTTGTGTCCTGCACCATATCTCAGCAGAGAAAGTAACTTTCACTGGGAACCTGTGCTTTTCAATCCCACCTGAATCAAAATGGATCCTGCTTATTCTTCAACGACACCAACTTTCCTACATTTGGTGTCTTGCCATCTTTGTGGATGCCCTCCTAAGCCACATCCTCAGCTGCTCTGGTAGAAGCTAAATCATGTCCAACCAAAAGAATGTGAGAGTTCTAGCACCCAGAACCTCAGCACATGGTCTTATTTGGAAACAGACACCTTACAAAGGTGACTGAATTCAAATGAGAGGGTTAGGATGGGCGCGAGCCCACCAGGACTGGTGTCCTATGAAAAGGGTAAGTCTAGATGTAGAGGCAAGTGCACACGGAGAGAAGACAGAGGGACCTGGGGACCACAGCAGCTGCCTACCAGCCGGGATGGGTGTGACTACTGGAGCTGCAGAAGAGCCTAGAGCAGGTCCCTGCAGCACCTCCAGAGGGAGCCGGGCTCTGAGGTCCCTGCAATCCCCGACTTCTTCTGGACAATAAAGTTCTGTTATTCGGAGCCACCTAAGGAGTGGCATTTTGAGATCAGTAAATTAATTTCTACAGAATTAGCATACTCACTGAGTTATGCACTTGTTTATAACCAAAATGTGGCCAGGAAAGTGGCAATTGCTTTCCTGGCAAAATCAAGGTTTCATAGAAAATAAAAGACCAAAGAAAGTGCTAGAAAGTTTATACAGAGCATATTACTCTTCCATTTCTG
>PVKN010034537.1:0-11808 GCA_004027915.1 Capromys pilorides
GCTTCCCCATCCCATGATCCCTTTCACATCTGCACAATGCTCATCTCTCTGCTCTTATTATGTATCTTTTATTTCTCTTTTTAAGTTTTTTAGCCTTTGAGTTTCCCGTGTCACAGAAGCCATGTCCATGTTTAACATCCCCTGATTTATTCTATATAACATTATGGTCTCAAGATCCATCCTTTCACCTACAAATTGCTCAAGTTTATTCTTTATGGCTGATTAGAACTCCACTGCATATATGCCACAACTTATTTATCCATTTATATGTTGATGTTTATTTAACCCCCTTCCAAGTTTTAATTCAAATTGTTAGAGCAACCCTTTATATCAATTTTATTATTTTAATTCCAGGAATTACGTTGTTTTCTGTTGATTTGTTTTGTGATTTGGTGTCATGGTTTGGCGTCTTTGCAAGGGAAATAATACAATGTAGGACATATTTTATAATATTAATTTAAAAGGAATCATCCAAAGACTAACATATAAGCAATGAAGGAAATCTGTCCACATAAACACTATAAGATTCCAGCTGAAGGCCTAGATCCTAGTTAAGGATCTTTGCTGGAAAGGCCTAAAGATCAATGGTGGAAGCTAGAAAGTCTGCGCCAGTGAGATGAAGGATCTGTGCTAACAGACGGTGGGGCCTGCATTGAATCCAGGAAGCAATGCTCAAGGTAATCACCAGAGGTCGCCCAAAAGTATGATGGCCATCCTCAGAAACAGTGAGGTCCCGAGCTCCTCCAAAGATGAGGAAAGCTGAGTTCTCATTAAGAAGGCCGACATGAAAAGCTTCTTTATAAGGCTGAGCAGTGTGTCATCTTTCCTCCTGTAGTCGGGAAACAATGTCCAAGATGAGGGCCCAAGTGCTTTCTCCAACAGCTTCACCAAACAGAATCTCTAATAGCGTTTTTGGGCAGTTACTCCTATTCTACCTTTTTGCTGCTAGTAACAATCCTTAGGTAGGCCTCCCACACTCAGCACCACACTATTTTAATTCAGCTTGGTGTAATAAGTTGACCACCAGTTAGAAAACCGTTACACTTGGGTACATAATTTTAGTGAAGTCTGTTTCTATTGTGGTGTGAGAATTCTCCCCAATACTGTTTTTTTCTTTCTGATTAGTTAACCTGTTTTATTTTTTCTACTTCATTTTACTCTAAAGTCCCACTGATTGTTTCCCAATTTCCTTACTGTTTTAATTGGCTTTATTATTACAACACCCACATTATAATTGGACCATAATCTTACCCAACAATATCTGAGCAAAGGAAATTTTTCACCTTTGGTCACATCCATGTAGGTCTCTGTATAGAGGTCTCTTTCCTCGGTTCTCTCTCACAAATCAGTTTGTCTGCGACTTAGTCTGTTGCTTTTAAACAAGAAGAGTTACTTTTTTTTGTTTTTGAGAATGGCCTTGAAAAAATGTCTTATTTCAAATAAAGCAATTTTCTTCAGAAATTATTCAGAGTTTGTTTCCCATATGGCTTACTGTCCCCTAAGAAAATTCTCAGTTCAGCACTGTGTAGCATGGCAGCCAGTAGACTTCTTGGCTTGTATCTCTGAGTGTGGAACTCATACCCTAGGGACAAGGCATTTCTGATCTATGAATACAGCCTACAGAGGACAACAACCCCTGACTTCCTAACTATATTCACCAATAATTTAGCACCTTAGCTTAGTCTCCTTAACTCATTTGCCTTGTATTTACTGGATTTCTAGCTTGTTCTTCTTAACTCAGGAAACTGTAGATCTCTTTTTAGGCTTCCCATTTTATGGCTATAAATTGAAAAAAAACATTCAAGCTATTAAATGGGAGGAATTATGGTACTCATTCCAATTTACTTCTCTATTTCTATCACGACTGCCCTGTATCGTGAGGTAGCCTGCATTCTGAAAGCCTGTATTTATACATTTTGTTCTTTTGAATCTATTTAGCTGCAAAGTAAAATCCCCTGTAGTCTGTTTGTCTAATGGTAGAACATGAGTAAGTCTTTAAAAATTAGTAGCATAAATCTACACTCTTAATGGATATTTATTTAAAGAATACTTTTAAGTTGTGAAAGATATGCAAATCAATTGATTATTTTCTGTTAAAGGACATATTCAAAGCCATGTTTACCTAATGTTGAAGTGACTTGTCTATTTTGTTTAAAATGCAGCTAAAGTGATTATCTGGCGTTCTAAGACAAAGATTGTATTCTGGATCTTTCCACCAGTTCTTAATGTGTTTAACACTAACAAAACTATAGAACTTCGAACATAATGTTCCTTAAGTACATCTTCCAGAACATTTTGAAAATGAATGCTGTATGCTTTTATTTTTAAAGTGTACTTTTATTTTTTTTAAATAATTTCATCATTATAATCAGAGGTAAAGTCTTCTATATTTAGAGATGTTGAATAATTTTTCTTTTGCCATCTTTGTCCTTGTATTTTATAAATAGTAAAAAGAGCATCTAATTTTGTGCATTATCCTCAGGCAGGCTTTCAAAATACAAAATAATCCTGAAAACTAAGGTACCCTTGAGGTACGTAGCATCATACATCCTATAAACTTAAATTTTACACATTGCAACTGTGGCGATTTGGTAATATTCCTTTTCTTGCACCTCATTGTGACAAGAACAACATACAAAATTTCTCAACTGACAGCTACTTGAAATTTTAAACTTGTGATTATTTTGATTGAATTCAAATTTGTTTTTTTTTTCTTACTGGCTAGGTGGCAGGCATATCAGACAGACATACAAATGGAAATTGCACAGACTTTTGTCACAGAATATAATTAGCATCTAACTATTCAGATTTCAGAAGCTTTCAAAAACTCAGTATTTAAGACCCCCACATCTGGATATGACTGCATAATAGGCAGCAAATAGCGCTGCCCTTTAGATTCATCTCTGCTCCTCTCTTGATCTGTGACCTTGAGCAGGATGCCCCCTTTTCGCATCCTGTTTTCTCACCCATTAGGTAATCTTTATTTTTTTTAAAACTTTATTTATTTATTTATGTTATGGCTGGCTCAACCTGCCCTGGGGGTGGGCTTGGTGCAGCACGTGGTGCAGGGGATCGAACCGTGGTCCCTGCAGTTGCCTAAGCTTGCCTAAGCAGGTCCTTTAGACCGCTGAGCTATATCACTGGCCCGCTATTAGGTAACCTTTGGAATAGATCATCAGTACAGAAAATGCCTTTGCAACACTTCTGGCAGATGCTGCTCCAAACTCTTTTATTTTACTGTGCAAAGATACAGGTAGTTTAGAAACAATTGGATATTGTCCCTGGCTAATTGTGCAGTTACATATGAGAGACGCTTCAGTAGACTAACTTTTTCATTTTCATTTTTTCATATTCCCAGAGAAGATTTGGCTCATAACCCACAAAGACATTATGAAAATGACCCTATTCATTTGCCTATGCCATGCACTTTTAAATAATGATTACTTTGTACTATTTCATTATGTATCTAGACGTACTTTTAGTTGCATGTTAACTCTTTCTGCTCATGTTATATGTTTCTCTGTGATATCTCTGCACTATATTATGCATATCTATGGAAGAATAAAATTTGCATACATTAATTTTCCCCTATAACGATTTTATTTTTATTTTTAATTTTTTATCATTTTGAGACAGGGTCTCGCTATGCAGTTCAGGCTGTCCTTGAGCTCACTTTTGTAGCCCAGGCTAGTCTCGAACTTGTACTGATCCTCTGGCCTCAGCCTCCCAAGTGCTCGGATTACAGACGTGCACCATCATGCCCAGCGAATGATTTTTTTTTTTCTTTTAGTACTGGGAACTGAACTCATGACCTTGCACTTGCCAAGCAATCGCTTATTCTACTCAACTATCTCCCAGTCCCCCATAACTATTTTAAGTACACTTTTTCCAATGAAAATTCTTCCACAAAGATGTATTCATGAGCCAAATTCAATCTTTATTTTTTTTAAATCTGCAAAAACTATTTTATTTAATCTATCTAATTCCTTCTACTTTCCTAGGATTTCAAAAAGAAAAATCACCATACAGGAAGTAACTTTCTGTGGGATGTGATAATAGGTAGTGGGAAACAAAAGATGGATTTAAACAACTATCTTTAATGTCTTCATTTATTTGGCACAGGGTCTTGCTATGCAACGCAGACTGGTAGTGATCCTCCTGTCTCAGCACCCCACAACCCCAGTGCTGGGATTGTGGGCCTGTGCTGTCACGCCCTGTTTTGGTGACCAGCACGGTTCTGGGGCCATCACAGTGTCAAGTGTCAGGGATCAAACCTGGGTCCTTGGGCTTGCCAGGCAGGTTCTTAGATTGCCAAGCTATCTCCCAGGCAAAAGATGGATTTTTTTGTCTCATAAATCCAGTAAATTTTATACTTTGTGCCCTTTACTTGTTCAGAAGCTGTATTATACTTAGAAGTTTAAGTATAAAATCAACTTTGCAATCCAGTTGTGCTATATGTGTTGGCTCTGATTTCTGGTGCATGTAATACTCATATATTATGTGCAACACTGGCATAGTACCTTTGTTTATGTACAGACTATCCTGAAGCCTTTGTATTAAATAAATCTAGTAGGAAATAAATCTGATAAAAATTTCATTTTTATATTTCTTGTTACATTAGCTAATAAAAATTAGCAAAAATAAGCAATTTGGTCATGCTCTATTTAAATAATTGGACTGATAAGTGGCTAATACTTGATCCAGAAATGAAATTAGAGTCCATTTACCATAATCATGTGATTGCCTCAGCTTCACAGAACACATGTTGTAACAGGGATGTCTATTTTCACCTTCTTACATGCTCAACTAATTTTAGTTGTCCATAAAGATGCCTGATTGACGATTCATCCCATGGTCTTCTGTGCAACTATGAATGGCTAGTTACTCAGTTCTGACCTTTGGGCTGAAAGCATGAGTGAAATGTATGCAGTCCGAGAATGCTTACAAGAGAACCAAAAACCCTTCATTTTACTCCCTTTCTTCTTCGTGTGAGTGCAGAAGTTGTGTCTGACACTGAAGCAGTCACTTTTTACCTTGAATTGAAAAAGTCACACTGGAAAAAAGCAATCAGACACTTTGATCACTAGCACCTATGCTACCCTGATCCACTGAGCTGAATATTTAGGTGAAAAATATCATTTTTCACATACTATTGTTTCATTTTTGTTATAACTGCTTAGAATTCTAATTAATGCTTTTGGAAACCACTGAAATTATACATTTCAAAGAGCCCGTCTGTGTTAATGGCTTCCTGTAACAGGTTTGATCAATCCTTCCCTTTCTTGAGTGAACTTCTTTGGGTTGTTCCGGTCATTCTATAATAGTGCTGGGTCATGAACTCTCAGGGTCTTGTCAGAGCTGAAAATCCTCCTTTCCCCTGGGAAGAAACACTCATGGCTATATTTGTTATTTTGACCTTCATGGAGAGTTATGCACAGCAGCTCTCTGAGACGCCCTCTCAATTCTCTGAAGTTATATTAGGCAGTGCATTTTATAAGAGGCACTTTTGATTATTAGCTTCACTGAAAGTAATAGGCAGGCAGATTTGTGATGCTGTCTGTTTCTATGTGTATTCGAGATTGCACTGCCACTTCATAATGCTCCTCGTTATTCCCAAGATGATTAGATAGAGAGAAGAACCCAAATGGAAAATGACACAATTTATTTCCTTAACAGAGGATATTATAAAAATATTGTAAACAATAAAAATTATTCATGATTAATAGAATATAAAGTGTTAGTTTCTCTCATAATATAAAATTATAGGTTGAATTAGATCATATCTGGGAAGTAATGAAACATCCTGTTAGGTTTCAATTATGTTCTTGACAGCATCTCTTACTCTCATGCACACACTCTCTCAATTAAATAGAAGTCAGGGTTTTACACTGGCAGATTAATCTGATTTACTATGCATTAAATGCATAGCATGATTATAATTGTGTCTTCATACATTAATATGTACACACAAGTGTACTAAACTATGCTGAAAGACAAAATCATACTTAAATTAGACAGTTTAATTATAATAGTAATAGGTATATTGGCTGGGCTACAGAGAATGAAATCTTACCACATTCTCTTGTTTTTATGTTATTCACTGTTCCCTCAAAATTCCCAAGGGTGATTTCGTGTTTTTAATGCTATTAGCAGTTACAATGAGATGTTGAGAAGTTTTATTCTTTTTTTATGACGATCAAGGATGTGTGCTTGGAACCAAATGCTGAAGAACTCTGTGCCTAATGTTCTGCTCCTAAGTGCAGCAGTGCATCACCATGGAAGCTACATTAGCGTGTTCAGTATTCCGTAGAGTCTTACGTCGAGCAGTTGGAGAGCAGCAGGAAGATAAAATCTATGTGAGCCACTGTGTTTCTTTTATACATGGAGCACAAGGACTGGCATCCTAAATTCTGATTAATAAATAAGGGACTCAGGCCTCATTCAAAATTGATGGAAGTGGGGATTATCTCTTTTTCATTTTAAATATTGTACTTGAATGGAATCTGACAGGGGTATTCCCTCCAGTACACTAGTTATGCTTTCAGTTTTCAGAGATAGAAAACCAGTCTTCAAAGCATAGTTTAACTTTTAAAGACATAATTTTCACAAGATGTGATATTTGGTGATCACTGTAGTAAAATGCAGCTGCTACTGCAGAAAAATCAGGAATGACTTTCTTGGCTTGCCAGGTATCATAGGGATATGAAAGGCCACATGCACATTTTTACAAAGCAGCGTGGTTGCTGTGTGCTTTTTCTGCAGGTTAAGCGACTCTGATGACTGAACCTCTCAAAGAATGTTAAGACAAACATACTGTGTACATTATGAAAAATATTCTTAATTTGAAATACTTACATGGCTGTGATATATTTTCCAAACACTTTTAAATGGAAGTATCATAATAACCAGAAAGTGTTCCACTTATATCTATGATAGGAAATAACTTCATGGCAATATATTTTAGAAACATGAGCCATATTTCTATCTTTAGATTTTTGGAGTGGAAGAAATGCCTGTTCTGAAAGTAGTAACATGGATATATGCTATCAGAGAAGCAAGGAGTACAATTAATCCGTATTCTATGATACTTTCTCAGCAAGGTCCATTTAGTGTGAAAAGAAGTCTTAATACTCTTTCTGCAGTTGGAGTTGGTTGATTGTTATGTTTAGAATTCAATCTGTACGTGTATTCATGCATTTGTGGGAGATAATCAGTGATTGTATATCTTATTAAGCTCTACGTGATTTGTTCTGGTATCCCATAGAGGTTAGTGCTGTGAGGGTTTGTTTTATTCACTTTTTTTTTCCCTGTGGAAGAGTGGAAAGTGGCCTGACTTGCTGGTGATATAGATTTTTGTCTCATCAAAGGTCAGCTACTCAGTGATTGATTAGGTTGCTATACCAGTGAGTCATTAAGTCGCTTGAAATAAACTTATTGCAGTATTCATTGGTGAGCCAATCTGTGACTCCGTACTCAGAACTTGCATTAAGGACTGAGAAAACACTAATTTGAATTTAGCTTTTGAGGTTTCAAAAATATAACAGCGATGTGCAAATCACAGGAATAGAAAATGTATATGCAAAATCATTTGGGATTTGAGCATATACAAGAATATACAAGCATTATTTCTTTCACTTTGGAGTATTATTCTTTAATTTCTTTCCTCTTGTAGGCATGGGAATAGTACTAGACATTACACACAGCACTTTCGCACTGAGTCATACCCCGAGTGCACTTTCAATTTTTTTCTATTGATACAGGTTCTCACTAATTTGCCAGGACTGTGCTCCAACTTCTAATTCTCTCACCTCCACTTCCCAGTGTGCTAGGAGTATATGCATGTGTCGCGACACCTAGATCCAGGTCTTTTTCTAAGCCTTGATAATCTATGAGTAATAATTTTATTTATTTAGTTAGTTAGTTTACTATTTAGCATTCCAAAATGTAGAAACCCTGGAGCATGAATTGACACATCTATGTCTATGAATCATTGATGGAAGCATAGGACTGCACAGAGTGTAGTATCATTGAACTTGTGAGATGAAGAGGAATGCTGAATTCATGGAGAAAGAGAGTGAGAGATTGGACAGGGAAGCCAAGGTCAAACCATGTCTTCTTCAAAATTGTATTAAGTTAGAGATATTTCTAGTCCTGTTCTACTAGACTGAGAGAGTCTAAGATAAAGGCAAGTAGAGAAAGATAAATTTATGCTTACTCTTCCTGCTCCTAGCTATCTTGGTTATTTTTCTCTCATTTCTGAGACAAAATACATGATACCCAAATTAAAGAGGAAAAAGGTTTATCTAGATCACAGTCTGTGGCGGATTCATTCCATACTTACCTGGCTCTAAGGCAGAGGGGCACATGGCAGAGGGCAGCAGTTCATGGTAGCAGAAGGCAGCAAAAACAACAAGAGCAAAAGAGAGTAGCACAGAGAGCAAGCCTCTTTCCTTCCCTTAAAATGTATGCAGGCAACCTACCCTAGGGAAAGTGTACCAGTCTCATCCCTAACTCCAGCACTGGAGCATGAATGAATCACAAATTCTAGAAGCCCAGCCCATGACTGCATGGAGCTTTGGGGGAACATGTAGACACAACAGTAAGAGTTTCACCATGGTTTCCTCTGCGTAAAATCTGCTTTCTCATGCAAACTATAGTAATTTAAATTGATGCCATCTAAGCTCCTCCATCTTATATTCCATAATTCAGATAGCTACAATTTGCTCTGATTTTCAGGGAAAATCATAACATTTAGCAATGCTTCTATTTCATCAAGAATTTTTCAGATTGATTATTTAAACCACAGAGGCTGTCTTGATTAGTGTTGATCATGACTTTAAGTTTATGCTTTTGCTTTAAAATTTTAGAAGGGTTTTTGAAGTATGTACTCCCATACACATCATAAATGAAAGAGCATACACTATCAGCTATGCCATTAAATTATAGGAAATTTTGTTTTACTTCTTGTACCTTAGTTTCATAATGTCTGTGGTCTTTTTATTTATTTTTTAAAAATTTAAAAAAAATATTTGTTTATTTAATACAGTGTCTTGCTATGCAGTTCAGACTCATAGTGATCCTCTTGTTTCATCCCTCACCAGCACTGGGATTATAGGCGTGCACCACTACACTGGGTTTCCATGGCTAGCCAGGGTTTTGGAGCCAACACAACATGTGGTTGTGGGGATTGAACATGGGTCCTTGTGCTTGTGAAGCAGGTGCTTCAACCACTGAGCTATCTTCAAGCCAATGAAGTCCTTTTAGCTATTCTATTTCATCTTTTTCAAATTAATGTCTTTCATAATATATATGTATGCATATATATGTACATATATATTAGCTTTTATTTCTTTGAAAAATCTCAGTATTTCCTTTAGTCCCTGAAATATTTCTGTTGTGCCCATATTTTACAACTTCCACACTACTGCTTATAAACCACTTCGGAGAATTTTACATGTTTGAGCCAGAACGGAGGGCTTTGTGAATTCCAGGCAAAACACTGTATCTTTGAGCTGTATCTGCATCCTAATCCGAGGGAATGTTAAAGTTCCTGAGAGTATGTGTCTTGGTGTTAAATCATTCAAGAGATTCTATAAAAGCATTTTGGTAGATTGTAGTCAGTTTCCTATAACTTAACCATTTCAGCCTACTTTCACCCTCTGTGTTCTGCCAGTCTCCATACACAGAGAACTATTTCTTTATCATCTGTTATCCATCAATCATGTATTTATATCTATTTTTATTATCTAACCATCTATTACCTATCTAATTTCCATGATGTATGCATATCATCACTTTTTTTTTTTTTTGTAACTGGCAATTGAACTCTCCCTCTTCTGTTTGCCAGGCAAGCACTTATTGTACTGCAATATCTCAACAGCCCTTTATCATCACTTTCTTAAGTGATACTGAATACTACTCCTCAAAAGCAGAGGCAGAACAAGGACTGCATTAAAGTATAGGAGAAAAGTTATTTCAAGTGTCGTTGAATTTTGGATCATAGGTCAACTGAAGAAAGAAAATGTGAGCACTGAAGTAATCTATACTTGCTACCTGGGGTTATCCCACTCTAATGTAGAATGGCTACACTTACACAGCATTGTGTTATGCTGAACTAAGACAGTTGAGGATAGAATTCATAGAAAATAAATGCTGGACAGTGCGTATTCTGGGGTCATAGATAGAAAATGACTCAATGAAAAATCATCTCCTTGAATGCTTTTCTTTCTATTTAAGATTTAATCAAGATTTTAAAGACTATTTCCTGAAAGACGTCACCTATAATCCCTTTATCTTAACACATGATTCTTAACTTTTTATAGGCACCAATCTTTCTTCATTGTCCATTATTAGTTGTGTGACCTTAGGCAAGCTTTTCTTGCTTTTCTCATTTTTAAACAAGAAAAGCTGGCCATGCTTATTTTATAATTTTTTTTAGAGATTAATGAAATCCAGTACCTTTAAGTGATCTGGCACAGCTCCGAGGTCATAGTAAGTAACGATATTTTTATTTATTTGCCACTTTGAATAATCCATGAGCTCCTGGAGAACAGGTGCTGACTTTTGCATGTTATGAGTTCTTGTATTTGACTGACTGTGGTCATGATGGTAGGAGGTAAATACTACCTTTAGTACACTAGCTTTGTTATTTACTAGCTTTTGAAAAAGTCTACCTCTCTGTGTTCTGTTTCTTCCTCAACTAATATTTGCTTCAGTATCTTCCCAGGAAACGCAGAGAAAATTAGAGTAACTACATTTCCTGCTTGCTATAGGACTTCAACACAAAGATGTATCTGGTGCATTCACAAATCTCAGAAAAAATAAAATACATTTATTTATATATGCTCAATTAATGGCGAATGTCATATTTATTGTAATACTTTATTTATTAAGTATGTAAGTTCCTTTCCATTCTGCTTCCTAGGTGAAATTATCACATTCTCCATGTTTCTTACTTCTGTTCATAACAATTTTGTCAAAACATGTTTTAGTCTCATATTACTGCTGTAACAAAATATGTTATGCTGGTAATTTATGAATAATGTAATCTTGTTTTTCAAGGTCTAGAGGCTGGAAGACAAAAAACCTAGATTTTAGCATAGTTAGTATCAGAAGAGAGTACAATCACTGTGTGCAAGATGATACTTATTGAAATGCCTTCTGGGAGGAATTAACATTGAGGCCTTAATGTACCAGAAGCAATGGAGAGCCAGCTTCCCTCCCTTCCATGTCTTTTAGCAAGGACACCAATCCCACTCATCCAAGCATTCATGTCTTAATCCTTTTCCCATTGTATTAAGTATCAATATGAAGATTTTGAAAGGACACTGATATGGTCTAAACATATCCTCAAAATTAGGTGTTGCAAGCTTAATTTTTAATGTAAAAGTGTTGAGAAATGCAGGTTTTGGGGATGATTTAGGTCATGAGGTCTCCACCCTAATGAATGTGATAATGCCTTTGCAAAAGTGCTTATGCCAATAGTTTACTGTGTTTTCACTTTCACCTTCTGCCATTGTAAAGACACAATATTTTTTTCCTCTGGAGGATGCCATATCAGGGTATCATCTTGGATTTAGAGATTTGGAGCTTTACAAGATATCAAGTAATGGCACATTGATTTTAAAGTTTGTGACCTCCAGAATTAGGAAAGACTAAATTTCTGTTCTTTATCCATTTTGCAGTCACAGTTATTCTGTTATAGTAGCATAGAGGTCTATTGGCACCACTATTCTGGTGTCCAAAAAGTCTGTTTGAGACCTGATCATATGGAGTGTGATTGTAAAATGTGGTAAATTCTTAAATGAA